>APFE031648307.1:144567-159922 GCA_000404065.3 Pinus taeda
CCTTTCTTGTTTCATTTGGAAGTGGGTGAGCTTGTCAAAGTAGAGGAAAACTCTTGCGGGACCCTGGGAGGAACTTGCACAACACCAAGGCTCAGGTTGTAATGGTTTCTTTTTTGTTTCCTTAATACAAATAAGTCCATTCTTCTCAATGATTTGTTGTTAATGAATTGTTTCATATACTCCTTGGTCTATATGTTGAATATGCTTTGTTTTATGGATTATTCAGGTGTTATGTAATCGTTTGATTGTTAGTGTATGCAGGTTTCAAAGTGAAGGAGGAGCTCATCTGGATCAACGAGGCTGGACTGCTACAACAAGCGTTGGACTTGAGGTAGGATCGAAAAACACTTGGTTTCTCATAGAATAATGTATGTTTAGAGAAGGATTGCTCTTAATTGTCTTGTTTGTCACTAGAGAGTCTTAGACTCCTAGGGAGGTTAGTTTTGTCAGCAAAAATAACTCTTTCCGCATGACAATGCCCACTCCTCTCACTAAGGAAATAGTGTAGACAAGCTAGACAGACACCTAGTGCACATCCCTTCCTCCCTCAGAAAATTGTAGAGTTTTCCTAGCCAGTCACAGGTCAATAGGTGAACTCCTCACCCAAAAAACTGTGCAGATTTTATGAGCAAGCCCTCTTCATTCCAATAGCCACTTAGCTCAAAAGCTACATAGAGGTGTTCGAGAAGTCAGCCTCCTAGCAGTTGTGTAGTTTTTCCTGCTAGCAGCTCCTAGCAGCCCGCTTCCAACTCCCTCCAGGAACTACGTAGTTTTTTGCTCCAAGCTCCTACAGGCTGGTGCTAGCTCCTTCCAGCAACTATGTAGTTTTTTATGCCAAGCTCCAACTGCCCACTCACTCCAAAAATTGTGCAGATCTTGCCTTCCCACTCTTCTTGTAGCCTGCACTACTTATCCCAAAGACTAAGCAGATTTGTCCTCCAGCCTAGCCAGATCCCATAGACAGTCATTGCTGATCTAGAATTCTTGTCTCCATCTAATATTGACATATGCAAAAATTTCATCAGTACTGCCCAAAGTCTAGATCCTAGCTTGAAACTTTCCTCACGTAATATTGTAACCTTGTCCTCTCTCCCGGTCACCTGCATCCGAAAATGATCATGCATCATGGTAGACTATGAGGTTTATGGATTTGATGTTGTCTCATCATGCGTGACTACAGATATAGGTGCATGAATAGACATGACATGATGAAAGAGGGGATGAACAAGCAGAGTATATGCAAAAGAACATGTTATCGAATGGAAAAAAAACGATGCATGCAAGGAGATGTGTTCGTGAATGGACAACTATGTCAAGGATGTTGAAGTACAAGAAAGGAGAAACGTGTGAATGCAACATCAAGGGAACCTAATGACCTTCAAAGACTCCACACACCCTACAATGTAGAGGTGAAGCTGTGATACACCATGAGGACATCCATCACTCAAAAAAATTGTAGCTTGACATGCACACCAATAGCAACACGAATGTACCAACACTGTCATGTCAAGTTGTGTCATGAGTCATGTTGGCCATATCACTACTATGGGCCATACTGTGCCAATCAATGTAATGTAATGTAGAAGTCAAAGAGACCACTTGTAATCTAAAGAGTCATGTAAAGTTGAAAAGTCATGAAGGTCAAACAGTCATGAGGGAAGTCGAACAGTCACAAGGATCAATTTTACCCTTGGCTATAAATAGCCCTCATTTGTACATACAAAAGACTTTCCACCTTGGCTCCTCCCACATAGCCTTGAGAGTTTGTAATCTTTTCTTTAAGAAGTGAGTACTAGCTCCAATGCCTCGTCCACATGGTTAGTAATATAATGGTGTACCAATGTGTTTTGGAACTTTCTCTTAATTTAGAAGCCTTCTAATAGGCCAGAACTTTTTCACACGTGTTGTAACTGTTTGTAAGATTTATCTTGAAAACTTGTAATACATGTTACTTTAACATATGTTAAACAATTGAACTTTTTCATCTGTTCTAATACATATTTTATGAAAATGTGTTGTATAAGTTGTTAACGTTTTCCTTCCCATGTTGGTTACCTCCCTGGACATTAGACAAAACCTTTCACATAAATGTGTTGTAACAATTGTCGCACTCATATGGACTGTCGTGTTGGGTGTTGTACATGCTATCTTCCCTTATTTGTTGTAACAACCACATTAGTGTGGATTTCTCCTCTAGAAGCTATGCACGTTCTATTTTTTTTTGTGTCTCTAACAGAGTTGGGACTTCCTCCTTTTCGACTTGAGACTTACTCCCACCCTCTCTCTCTACGGTGAAAGATCCTTGACATAAGTAACACTAGCACTCACCAGGCACACGAACCTTGTCATTCAAAGACAAAGAAGACCACTCTCACGTGCTGACAAGCAAGAGCTAAGGAATATATTTAGGATAATGGCTACTAGGCCATCATACCGGATGTGACTCCAACAAAAGCCAATGTGAGGTCTAGTTGGGACTTCATACTAGGGAGATCCCCTCATGTTGGTGGGTCTTGTATCGTCAATGTTTTGGTGCTAGAATGAGGACTAGAAATTGTGTTTCTCTCATTTCTTCCTTAACCAACTATCAATCGTCGATGAGCTTCTCGGTCACTTGTCCTTGCTAAAGTTTGATAGTGAAGACAAAACATCCATAACTGAGCACATTTCTGATTTTCTTCATTTATGTGATTCTCATGAAATTGGTAGTGATGATCTTGTTTCTGTAGACTTCTTCCTTACCTTTGAAGGTTGTGCTAATCATTGGTGTCATCCCCTACCACCTTCTTCCACCCATTCCCTTATCACTTTCCTCAAGAAGCTCCATCAAGGCTCCGATGAGTGTGACAACCAGATGTCTATGAAATAATTTGTCGTTTAAGAATGAAGCCTAGTGAATGAGTTGAGAATTTTTCCACCTGCTTCCTTCACCTTTGTCATGAAATTCCTGAATGGTTTTTGGACCTTGACTTCATGAGCCAGGGGTTCAAACGCTTGGTTCATTTCTCTTGAAACAGTGAACCTCCTAATTTCCTTTCTTCCTTGACTCTTGTGGATCACGAAACACCTCATGTCCCAAAGATGGAATCCCCCAACATTGCCTACAAAGCTAAGAAATCTGCACAATAGGTACCCTCTTGGAGTGGTTGCAAAGTTGAGAAATCTGCACATCATGTTCCCAACCCATTTGCTCAGCTGTCTCTCACCTTCTTAGAGTCGATCTTGTCAGTCCTCCGTCAGAGATCAAAACTCTTTATGCATTTCATTTTTAGAAGTCCTGCTCCATTTAGTCAGCTACATTTCGCTAGGGGCATGCCAATAATCTGACAGAAAAGGTCTTGTTAGTCAGTCCCCCTCATGTCTGGAACCTGCTGGCTTAGGTCTTTTGTCGAGGTTCACTAAAGTCCATGACAGTCAATGTTCAATCTTTTAATGGACGAGAGTCATTTTCAGTCATTATGTCTAGGGATTAGATAAATTGGTCTTCAAACATGTCCAATAAAGCCATGCAGGCCAGAGGGAGGCCCTTACAAAGTTATGATTCAAAAAGTTTCATTGTCATGTGGACAAACTTCGACTATTCTTCAAAACTCTGTTTTGAAGAAAAGTCAAATAGTGTGTCATTTGTGATAATTTAAAAAAAAAAAATTCTCCAATTGATTTCTTCAGGTGCAGTCATGGTTTCCATGGCCAAATGCCATGTCATGCAACCCCTGCAAAGAGTGCCAAAAATTTCATCATTCTAGCTAAAAATGCAAAGGGAAAAGTGAAATTCAGTGTTGCATTAAGTCAGTGAGAAGAGCCAACATGAAACATTAGCAAAGTGGGTTTTGGAGAAGAAAAAATTAAACCCATGACTCCAAATTCCTTTATATACAAGTTTCCACAAAAATCAAAGTCATTGTGCAAATCAAGGTCATAGAGAAACGTTGCAAAGTCATTGGGAGAGCAAAGCACGCATTTAGAGTGAGTGGGAGTCATTTTCAGGAGCGCGGAGCACACATAGAGGGTCGCAGCGCACAGAGTGCGACCCAACAGTGCAAAGTTTAAAAGGGCATGGCGCATATAAAGAGCATAGCGCACTGGGTTGGTTGTGTGGCGCACACCCACAGAGGCCCGAAATTGTTCCCAATTGCATCAATGTTTTTGGAATTCCTTCTAATTGCCAGGTAGGGTCTGTGTCTTGGCTTGCTCATAAAATTTTTGTGAAGGTTATGGTGGTTCATGGCTATTTATGGTTGCAACTAAAACTCATAAAACCAACCACTAAAAAACCTCAAGGCCATTGTTGCTAGGGTGGAAAAAATGTGGTGTTAGTGCCAAGGCTCCGTTTCCACCCCTCATTTTTCCCCTTCTTACCATTTTTCCCTATCCCCCCTTTCCCATTTTTTCCTATTTTCCCTACCTTAAAATATTACCAAACACCTATTCCCTATCCCTCCACTCATTTGTCAACTATAAAACCCCAAAACCCTACCTTATCAAATCCCCAAACCCTCCTACATATATCTAAACAAAACGTCTCCCCACAACCCCTATTCCCATCATACTATTCCCCTCCTAACACTCCCTTTTTTTTTCATTGTTTCCCTTCGTGGCAGATATCACAACAACACCTAGTTTCATACCATCATCAAAGGTCAGCCCAAGTACAGTACACACAACAGTCATGGAATCTGAGCATTCATCAGAGTATGAGATGGAGACACAAAGTGATTCATCCTTGCAAGAACAGGCTCCCAGGAGACATCACAAGAGTGGCAAACATGTTAGGGATGAGCTAACCACCCTCACTAAATTGCAGGCTTGCCCTCTTGATATGTCATGCTTCTAGCATCTATCATGTTTTGAATTTTTTCAAAGGGTGGCTAATGTTAGAGTTCATCATGAGTTGGCCCGTATTTTTGTGCTTCACCTACATGGAGGTCACTCTATCTTGGCCGGGGTCACCTTCACATTGACACCTGAAACTATCTCCTTAGCAACCGGCATACCAAATGTTGGAGAACAGTGGTGCAAGAAACAGAAGGTGGATCGATAGCACTATGAGCCTTACATTAAGGCTATATTCTTGAGGAAGCTCACAAGAGTCTTTCCATTCATGTATTTGAGAGATGAATATGCTCCGCTCATGAAATTGATCATGAAGTACTTCAGCTGTGAGGCGAGGTTCTCTCGTTTATATGCCTACCATATCAGGTTGCTCATGCACTTTACTAGGGTACAGATGATGAACCTCCCATTTTTCATTTGCAGGAACATAGAAAGGATGAACACCTTCATGCAACATAAGAACCCTCAGTAGCAACTTAACAGTGTTTATCACTTTGCTCTTATCCAGATTTTGGTGGATCATCAGTTGGGATTGCAGGGCATTGCTTGGGAGGACTTCTTCTCCCATGACCTCTTCAACACTTCACAGGTATTATCGGAGGTTGATTATGAGATAGGTTGTCCTTCTCATCAGTATGAGCGCCATGAGACCACTACTATGCCAGTATTCGTCACATATCAGAGAAGCAGTAGGCACTTGTTTGCAGCAGCAAAGTGAGTGTTATCTCCACCCGGGATGGAAGGGGCCTCACTTCCAACATCGGCAACGTAGGTACAGGACAAGGGCAAGAGGCCATGCATGACAAGGGGCCATCAGGTAAACAAGAGGCTGAATTCATCCTCATTCAGGATGATGATGCAGATGTGGAGAGTGCCAAACTTAGGAGGACAATAGCAGAGGAACAAACAGCTTGAGTACCATCATGAGATCATGGAGCTGCAAAGCATCCGTGAAAATCGCCAAGCTGCCCAGCATAGGAGGATCGAGCTCACTCCCTTGTTGCAAGAGATTAACAATGACCATGAGTCTTGGCTTGAGCGTATCAACATCCACCTTGAGAGACTGCTAGAGAAGGCTGACAGGGACAAAACCATACTAAGGCTAATGGTTTATCATTACAGGGCTCGGAACATGAGTTCAAAGGCTCGGATAAGGAGCTTGAAGGCAAAATTGAGCAAAGCGACAAAGAGGCAAAGGAGGCAAAAGGGGCAAGATCAGCTTCAAATATTGGCTGAAGCCTCTGTGGCCCAGCATAGTACCTCTTAGAGAACCTCCAGCCCAAATTTCAAGAAATTTGGGGAAATTTTGGTGACATGGCAAATTTTTGGTCACAACACAGGTTTTTTCTCCTTGTGCGTTGCGCCACTGGCGCGACGCTTAGGATTGGGGGCTCCAAATGACAATTGGCTTGTATTTTTGGATTCAGCATGCAAAATCACGACTATTGGTGTATGGACAAGACATTTGGGCATGATTTGGGTCTCCAGGAGGTCAAAAACACTTAAAAAATGACCACTTTGCCCCTATTTTGACACAGAGGAAGTAGTCTTGGGAGAATGAATATTGGGAGGGGAAAAGGAGCACAAAATTCAGAATTCCACTTGGGTTAGAAAGTAGACAGGCCATTCTTTCCAACAAGCACACTTGGGCACGTTTTGGACTCCTACAGGTACCTCAAAACAACCTCCAAAGTGGTGTAGCGCATATAGAATTGGGCGCGGCGCATATATAGAAAAAGGCCAAATTCACCTCCGTTTTGCGAAATTTCGATTCACGACTTTATCTAAGTTGGCCCGCTCATCTACACTTCACTTTTTTCAGCAACTAAGGCAAATTGTAAAGATTTTGGCTTCTATCCAAGTGGCAAAGGAAGGCAAACAGTCACCCAAGCCATTTGTCATTTTTGTAACGCTGCACCTGTAGCTAATGATTGGCTTTCCATCTCCATTTTATAATGATTTGAGAAACTCCCCAAATCTTGGTCTTTCTATTTCCTCATGGCATAGTCTATTTATTGTATGCAAAGCATTTGCAAAGGGTTGGTTGGCTTGTAATTTCTGGGAGACTATGGGAAAGAAACTATGTTTCTTCATTGTATATTTTGACAGAGGATTAATGAAAGGCAGCAGCTCTGTTTCATAGAAATTCATAGTGGTTGTGAGTGTAGAAAATGTGTTTTTCCTTATGTTTCATATGTATCTCGTTATGTTTCATAGTTCATTCATATTCATTTCCAGTGAAATTTTCTGAGTAAGATAAGGTAGAATTTATTTTTATTGCTCTGCTTGTGGTAAAGTTTCACACTGTGTGTTTTTCTTCTACTGAAAAGGATTCATGTACTTATGCCCTTTTCACCTTCCTAAGCAATCTCTCCATTCCATGTTATTTCAAACTAAATTGCTAGACTTTCTGCCTGTCTTGCCTCACGAAGTAATCTGTGCCTTTGTATTAAATTCTCTGCTAATTGTTGTTTGTTGGTCCCATACATCCCAGAAACTGAGTCACTTATACAAAATTTGTTTCTTGGTTCCATATCCATTTACTAGCCTAAAATAAATATTTCACTTTAAGTCATCTCAGGCCATATCATTTATCTATTCACTGAGCATGACTCGGAGAGAGCCCTCTCCTGTTCTGGTAGGGCTAACTACCAGACTGAGCGTAATTTGTGGTTACCCTGTATTTTGCCTTCCTTCAGCCTAAGGCGGATTTAGGTGCTAAAATAGTGGCGACTCCACTGGGGACTGAATTAATCCCCTTACTTCTTCATAATTCTAAGCTTTTGGATGATAAGTTTAGGATTGGATAGGCCGAGTAAGTTGGTTGTGTCCTTTGATTTTTCTCAATAGCACGCTGTCTTTTAGAAGATATACCAGAGCTAATCCAGATCCATATCTTTTGCACATCTACGAAAATCCAAATTTGATTTCAAGAATTCGTCATCAAGAGAGATCTATATCTCTCGTGTTCAAATCCCATTCATGCCCTGACATTTTTGAGTATCTTGAAGAGCTAGATTTTGATGAGCAGTTTGAACTATCATTGTTCGAAACTAAATCCAAAAGGGTGGTTGACTCTACTGCCCACAATCCACAGTTTCTTGTAGATTTGGAAATAGAAAGGGATAACCGTTCAATTGATAATTACATTGTAGCACAGCTTCAAACTCCAATTGCTAGCCCCCTACAAACTGTGCACACTCCTTCAACACCTCCAACGCCAAATCCACCAAGAGTAATGGCTGCCCGTTTTGCACCTCTTGTTCTGCCTCAAGTTTTAGATGATATGCCCGCATATTATCAAAGCAAAATCCCGTTTTTTGATGGCACTCCTAACAGCATTACTGCTCAACAACATGTGGACAGAATGGCAGACTTCTATGAACTTCATGAGATCGATGCAGAGAATGTGGCAATGAGACTCTTTGTGTAGACATTTGCAGGTGAAGTGCGGAAATGGTTCAAAGGTTTGCCGGTTGCATGTATCGCTACCTTGGCTGACCTATGAAAAAGAATCCTCTTCAAATTCTGGCTAAATATGAGCAAATCAAACGAAACACTGGTGAGTCGGTCCAAGACTACTGCATTAGATTCAATGTTGTTTATAATGAAATTATTGATCATCTAAGGCCACCTGTGGGGCTAGCCATGGTGAAGTTTCCAGATGGTTTTGATGCTGACATGGCTTATCAATTAATAGAGAGAGAACCGGCCACGATGGAAGACATGCAAAAGATAGTAGTCAGCGTTGAAGCAAATCTGCTGAGCAAGAGGGCTAGAGCAAAGGCCAAAAAGAAGGTCACCATAAAAGAAGAATATTCCTCTGTAGATCAACTACTTCGGAAGGTAGAGTAGATGCTTGAAAGGGTGAAACTTCAAAAACCTGAGCTACAAGTTAGAAATCCTAATTTTTGTGGTCAGCAAAAGCCACAATATAGAATAAGACAGAGAGATCAGCGAGCCCAAGAGCAGACAGCACAACAACTAGTACAACCATGTTTGCAGCAAAATTTTATGCATGGACCGGAGTTAGATGAGGACGGGAATATAATAGGTGAAGAAAACCACCTCTTTACTCCTAATGATTTGCCTATTTATCTCACTGAGGATGAGGAGTATGCAGAAAGTTCAGCGGTACACAAAGATGTAGATTTCATTCTAGCAAATGACACCATCTTGGAGGAAGAATCAGATGAGTACCGAAGAGGCTACATGAATGCTCTTTCCACCCAGCAGCAGCAATATTCACTTAGAAACAGAGGTGTGCCGGTCAAACCAATTCAGAAAAGGAAGGAGGTTGAAGCATCAAAGAATGATTCATCAGTTGCACAAAGGAAAGGAAAGGAGGTGGTTGATCTGGATAGCAGCAAATCACCATCAACAGAACAATCACATCAGCAAATATCATTGAAAGAAAAGGAAAGGAAAGAAATCCCAATCAAAGAGGTAGAAAATATTCCCACTTTTAATTTAGAGAATGAGATTTCTAAATTAAAAGTATACATTCCCTTGATTGAAATATTGAGGAACAACAGTTATAGAGGGCAAGTATCTAAAATGTTGAATTTGGACCCAACATCTGACATGGTGAATGTCGAAGATGATAAACCCGAAATGATTTTTGGGCCAGCATTGAATGGTGAGTCTCCTGATAATGATGCGCCACCGTTTTATATCAGTTTAAGATTGCATGATTTTGTGTTACATAATGCCATGTTCGATTACAGAGCTTCTCACAATCTCATGCCCAAGGCTATCATGGATAAGTTGGGTCTGGAAATCACCCGGCAATACCATGATTTCTATTCGTTTGATTCTAGTAGAGTAAGATGTATCAACCTCATCAAAGACTTTGTTGTGAGTCTAGATCAGATCGCAATGAAGAATGTTTTGATGGATGTTTTTGTAGCAGATATTCCTCCCAGGTTTGGCATGCTTCTTTCCAGGTCTTGGGTAGTGAAATTGAAAGGGACACTACAACTAGATTTCTCCTATGCAATTATTTCGATGTTTGGCCAAATGAGGAAATTGTATCGGGAACAAAAAATGAAATACATGATTACAAGCAAGGAGAAACTAATAAATCATCCAATGAATTATGTACATACATATTTAGAGTCTTTTGTTTTGTATTTTGATAGTTTCAATGATATCGATAGTCAGTTAGTAGAAGCAGATAATATTCCCGAGATAACAGAAAATTTCATAGGAGTTTTAGAGAAAGAAGGACAAGAATAGTATAACACCATTGAGCGATTAGCTGAAAGTAATGGACAACAAGTAGACAAAGCACAAAAAACAGATTTCGAACACTTGCAAGAGGAGGAAGAAGGTTTGTGGACCATGGATTTCGATGGAGCAGTGGGAAATGATGGCGCTGGAATTGGAATTTGGGTACGCAGTCCTTTCCCTGCCCCAAACAAGGTGCCTAGTAACGTGCAGGTATGCTATTACAAGTTGGCTTTTGATTGTTTAAATAATGAAGCTAAGTATGAAGCTCTGATTGCTGGCCTAAAAATTCTAAGGAAGCTGAATGCTAAGAGGATTTCAGTATATGGTGACTCTGAATTGGTAATTAAGCAGGTCAGAGGCGAATATCAAGCAAAGCATCCTTGGATGTGGGCTTACCATAATGCAGTCCTAGACATCCTAAAATTATTTTCAGAATACACCTTGACATGTGTGTCTCGTATACAAAATAGTATTGCTGATGCTCTTGCTAAGGCAGCAAGTAGTTTGAAGATCCCAATGAACTCTAGCAATAAATTCGAAATCCATGTCAAGCATCATCCGACTGTCCTAGACAATTAGGGATAGTGGCAAGTTTTCCAAGATGATGAGGAGATTGAGGATTTTATGCAAAACAAAGGTAAGTTCAAAGAAACCTCAATTGATGTAGAAAATTACGATGTTAAAGGTAGTGGTACAGATGATGTGCAGATCAATCGGATGGACGTGTTGCAGCTAAAGAATAACGTGATTCCTAAAGGCTTGATACTTTTAGAAGAACTCTTTGATCAAGATGATGTAGCCCGCAAACCAACATTGGAGCCAATAGAGAACGGTGTCGAAGAGGTCAATATCAGAATAGATGTGAATCCTAAATTGGTAAAATTGTCTAAAGCATTGCCACCAAAGGTCAAGGACAAATATATCAGCTTGTTGTCTTCATTTGCAGATGTGTTCTCTTGGGACTATTCTGACTTAAAAACATACGATACCAATATAATTCAGCACACTATACCCATCAAGCCCAATCAGAAACCATTCAGACAGAAGTTGAGAAGGCTAAATCCAAAGTTGTTGCCATCTATTGAAAAGGAGATAAACAGGTTGTACAAATTAGGAATGATTGTTCCCATCAAATTTTCAGATTGGATCTCTAATTTGGTGCCCATACAAAAGAAAACTGGTGAGATTCGCTTATGCATTGATTTTAGAAATCTCAATAAAGTTTCATTGAAAGACAACTATCCACTACCCAAAATGGACCATATAGTTCAGCGAGTAGTGGGATCATCTCGTATGTCACTACTCGATTGTTATTCTAGATATAACCAATTTTCTATCCATGAAGATGACCGAGACAAGACAACGTTCACCACTCCATGGGGAACCTTTCATTACGATAAAATGCCTTTCGGTTTGAAGAACGCAGGTGCCACATTTCAGCGAGAAATGGACATGCCTTTTGCAAATTAGAAGGATGTCTTTTTGGTTGTGTACCTGGACGATTTGACGGTGTTTTCCAAATCTGATGAAGAGCACATGTACCATCTGAAAACTGTGTTTCAAAGGTGCAGAAAATATGGCATATTGCTGAATCCGAAAAAGAGCTTGTTCGCCATGGAGGAAGGAAAACTACTGAGGCACACTATTTCAAAAGATGGCATTCGTATTGACCCAGCACATGTACAAGCAATTCAATAAATCGATTTTCCCTGGAATAAGAAAGAGATTCAATCTTTCAATGGTAAAATGAATTTTCTACACCACTTTGTACCTAATCTTGATGAGAACCTAAGAGAGATGAAAAACATGCTTAATAAGGACATCCAAGTGAAATGGATGGAGGAGGCTGTAAAATCTTTCAATTTGGTGAAATTGGCTCTTTCCTCAGGTCCAGTTCTAGTCAGCCCGGACTACACTCAGGATTTTATATTGTTTTCATTTGCTTCAGAGCACACTATGGCAGCAGTGTTATTGCAGAAAAGAGATGCTCATGAAAGACCCATTGCATTCTTTAGCGGAGCTATAAGATATCCAGCCTTAAAATACATCATCATTGAGAAGCAAGCCCTTGCACTTGTGAAAGCATTGAGAGATTTTCGGGTATATATTCTACATTCTCATATTTTGGCCTATGTTCCTAATGCTGTTGTCAAAGATGTTTTAGTGTAGACCGATCTGGAAGGAAGACGAGGCAAGTGGATTGCAGACTTACTGGAATATGATGTGGAAATAAAGCCCACAAAGCTGGTTAAAGGATAGGGATTGGAAAAGTTAATGGCCGAATCAAACTTGCACGCCTTGGACATAAATCTGATTGCTGCTATGTCTGATGAGAATTAGGAAGGATCGTCAATTCAGGCATCTGAAATGTTTTCTCTTTCTCCGTGGTATTCAGATATCATATATGTGCTTAAAAATTTGTCACCACCACCCGGCATGACTAGAAACAAAGCGAGAACACTCAAGTTAAAAGCTGCCAAGTTTTGCATTCTTAATTCCGCACTGTATTGGAAAGATCCCGGTGGCGTTCTGTTAAATTGCTTGGTGGAAAAGGAAGCAAAGAAGGTCATGGAGGACAGCCACCAAGGAGACTGTGGTGGTCACCCTTTTTGGAAGTCAACAACAAATAAAATTCTAAGAGCAAGGTACTATTGGCCGACATTGTTTGCTGATGTATATAAGATGGTTAAGCGTTGTCATAAGTGTCAGATTTTCGAAGGAAAGTAGAAGTTACAGCCTTTGCCACTTAAGCCTATTGAGGTGAGTGCCCCTTTCCAGTAATGGGGGTTGGATTTCATTGGTGAAATTCATCCCACTTCTTTTGGTCAGCATAGATGGATCCTCACAGCGACAGATTATTTCATGAAATGGATCGAGGCAATTCCCACCAGACAAGCTATTGATGCGGTAATCATTTCTTTCCTTGAAATAACATCTTGTCTCGCTTTGGTTTCCCGAATAAATTAATCACTGATAACGCAACAACTTTCAAATCAAAAAGGATGGTAGAGTTTTGTCATAAATATCACATCATTTTGGGTCACTCAACTGCCTATCATCCGCAAGGCAACGGATTGGTGGAGTCTTCGAACAAATTATTGGTCAACATCATCAAGAAGCTGCTGGAAATAAATAAGAAGAGCTAGCATAAGAGGTTGGTCAATGCACTGTGGGCAGATCGGGTCAGTCAGAAGAAATCCATAGGTACATCACCTTTCGAGCTAGCTTTATGGAGTGAACAGTATTTCCTACCTCTCTCGCTGCCCCCGGTAGTCAAACTTCTTCAGGAGGCCGGCAGTGAAGAAGATCCCATGCAGAGAAGGTTGAATCAAATGGTCCACTTGCAGCAAACCAGAGAAGAAGTTTTCAAGAACACATCCAAATTGTAGGAGAAGATTAAGAAAATTTATGACAAAAAAGCAAAGGCGGACAAATTTCAGTTGGATGATGTGGTGCTGAAGTGGGATGCAAGGAATGAGGAAAAAGGTAAGCACGGTAAGTTTGAGAAACTCTAGAAAGGTCCCTTTAAAATTGCAGCATATCGGGGTCAGAATGCCTTTCTTCTGAAGGAAATGAACAAGGAAGATTGTCTAGGAGGGTCGATCAATGGTCGGCTGCTCAAGAAGTACCATTTCTGAGTTATTAACGCTGCTTCCACTGTCACTGTAAATACCATTTTATTTCAGTTTGGTTAGAGTTTGTCAAGTTAGTCTTCAAGTCATTTCAATGGCAAATTTAAGTCAATTTTTTTGGTCATTTCAGTTTCATAAATGAGTCAGAGTCCTGTGTTGTTTGTTGAAATAATGACTCCGTAGCACAATGGATGAAGGCACTGTCTAGCTCTTCCAGAGATCTGTTGTTCTTGACACCTCCAAGGAGCTACCATCCCCCATTGGAGCCATTGTTAGAGTCGGTCTTGTCAGTCCTCCGTCAGAGATCAAAACTCTTTCTGCATTTCATTTTTAGGAGTCCCGCTCCATTCACCCAACTACATTCCACTAGGGGCATGCCATAATCTGACGGAAAAGGTCATACTAGTCATTTCCCCTCATGTCTGGCTCCTGCTGGCTTAGGTCTTTTGTCAATGATCACTAAAGTCCATGACAGTCAAGGTATGGTCCTTTAATGGAAAAAGTCATTTTCGATAATTAGGTCTATGGATTAATCAATTTGGTCTTCAACCATGTCCAATAAAGCCATGCAGGCCAGAGTGAGGCCCTTACAAAGTTATGATTCAGAGAGTTTCATCATCATGTGGACAAACCTCGATTGTTCTTCAAAACTCTGTTTTGAAGAAAATTCAAACAATGTCATTTGTGATAAAATTTTCAAAAAATTCGTCAGTTGATTTCTTCAGGTGCAGTCATGGTTTCCATGGCCAAATGCCCTGTCATGCAATCCCTGCAAAGAGTGTCGAAAATTTCGTCATTTGAGCTAAAATTTCAAAAGGAAAAGTAAAATTCAGTGTTTCTTTAAGTCGATGAAAAAAGCCAAAATGAAACATTATCAAAGTGGGTTTTTGGAGAAGAGAAAATGAAACCCATGACTTCAAAGTCTTTATATACAAGTTTCCACAGAAATCAAGGTCATTGTGCAAATCAAGGTCATAGAGAAACATAGCAAAGTTTGTGAGAGAGCTAGCTCGCATTTGGAGTGAAGTGGGAGTCGATTTCCAGAGCGCGGCGCACACACAAAGGGGCGCGGTGCACATACAGAGCGTGGCGCACACAGAGCCACCACATAGTGAAAATTTTACAAGGGCGTGGCGCACACCCACAAACACCCGAAATTGTGCCAAATTGCCTGTGAAACCCCTCAAATCAACAGGTAGGCTCTATATCGTGGCTTGCTCATAAAATTTTGTGAATGTTATGGTGATTCATGGCTATGTTTAATTGCAACAAAACTCATAAAACCAACCACTAAAAAAAAACATCAAAGCCATGGTTGCTAGGGTTCGAAAATTGTGGTGTTAGTGCCAAGGCCCCGTTTTCACACCTCATTTTTCCCTTTCTTGCCATTTTTTCCTATCCCCCCTTTCTCATTTTTCCTATTGTCCCTACCCTAAAACACTACCAAACCCTATCCCATATCCCTCCACTCTTTGGTCAATCAAAACCCAAAAACCCTACCTTATCAAATACCTAAACCCCCCTACATATCCCTAAACAAAACTTCTCCCCATAACCCCTATTCCCATCATATTATTCCCCTCCTACTACTCCCTTCTTTCATTGCTCCCCTTGGTGGCAGATATCACAACAACACCTAGTTTCACACCATCATCAAA
>APFE031648307.1:159994-162494 GCA_000404065.3 Pinus taeda
CCCTCACTGAATTGCAGGCCTGCCCTCTTGCCATGTCATGTTTCCAGCATCTATCATGTTTTGAATTTTTTCAAAGGGTGGCTAATGTTAGAGTTCATCATGAGTTGGCCCATCTTTTTGTGATTCACCTACATGGAGGTCAGTCTATCTTGGCTGGGGTCACCTTCACGTTGACACCTGAAACGATCTCATTGGCAACAGGCATACCCAATGTTGGAGAACAGTGGCATAAGAAAAAGAAGGTGGATAGGCAGCATTATGAGCCTTACATTAAGGCCAGTGTCTTGAGGCAGCTCATAAGAGTCTTTCCATTCAGATATTTGAAAGATGAATATGCTCCGCTCATGAAATTGATCATGAAGTACTTCAACTGTGAGGGGAGGTTCTCTCGTCTATATGCCTACCACTTCAGGTTGCTCATGCACTTTACCAGGGTGCGGATGATGAACCTCCCATTTTTCATTTGCAGGAACATAGAGAGGATGAACACCTTCATGCAGCATAAGACCCCTCGGCAGCAACTTAACAGTGTTTATCACTTTGCTCTTATCTGGATTTTGGTGGATCATCATTTGGGATTGCAGGGCATTGCTTGGGAGGACTTCATCTCCCGTGACCTCTTCAGCACTTCGCAGGTATTATCAGAGGCAAAGCATGAGATAGGTGGTCCTTCTCATCAGTATGAGCGCCATGAGACCACTACTATGCCAGTATTCGTTACATATCAGAGAGGCAGTAGGCACTTGTTTGCAGCAGCAAAGCGAGTGTTATCTCCACCTGGGGTGGAAGAGGCCTCACTTCCGGCATCAAAAAAATAGGTACAGGACAAGGGCAAGATGCCCATGCATGATGAGGGGCCATCAAGTGAAGAGGAGGCCGACTTCATCCTCATTCAAGATGATGATGCAGATGTGGAGAGTGTCAAACTTAGGATGACCATCCAGGAGCAGAAAATGGAGATCCAAGACTTGTCACTCAATTTGGAAAGGGCCAAATGGATCATCAGGTATTTGGAGCAGAGGAACAAATAACTTGAGGACCAGCATGAGATCATGGAGCTGCAAAGCATCCGTGAGAATCACCAAGCTGCCCAGCATAGGAGGATCGAGCTCACTCCCTTGGAGCAAGAGATTAACAATGACCGTGAGTCTTGGCTCGAGCGGATCAACATCCATCTTGAGAGACTGCTGGAGAAGGTTGACAGAGACAAAACCATACTGAGGCGGATGGTTTATCATTATAGGGCACGGAACATGAGTTCAAAGGCTTGGATAAGGAGCTTGAAGGCAAAATTGAGCAGAGCAACAAAGAGACAAAAGAGGCAAAAGGAGAAATATCGACTTTGAATCTTGGTTGAAGCCTCTGTGGCCCAGCATAGCACCTCTTAGAGAACCTCCAGCCCAAATTTCAAGAAATTTGGGGCAATTTTGGTCACATGGCAAAATTTTGGTCACAACACAAGTTTTTTCTCCCTGTGCACCGCGCCACTGGCGCGGCGCTTAGGATTGGGAGCTCCAAATTGCAAATGGCTTGCATTTTTGGATTCAGCATGCAAAATCATGACTACTGGTGCATGCAAAATAAATTTAGGCATGATTTGAGTCTCCAAGAGGTCAAAAACACCCAAAAAATGACCTCTCTGCCCCTATTTTGACATACAAGAAGCAGTCTTGGGAGAATGAAGATTTGGAGGAGCAAATGAGCACCAAATTCAGAAATTCCACTTGGGTTGGAAAGTAGATAGGCCAGGATTTCCAACAAGCACACTTGGGAACATTTTGGACTCCTGCAGGTACCTCAAAATAGCCTCCAAAGTGGCGCGATGCATATAGATAAAAAGGCCATATTCACCTCCATTTCGCGAAATTTTGATTCGCTACTTTCTCCACGTGGGCCCACTCATCTACACTTCAATTTTTTCAGCAACTAAGGCAAAGTTTAAAGAGTTTGGCTTCTATCCAAGTGGCAAAGGAAGGAAAACGGTCACCCAAGCCATTTGTCATTTTTGTAACGCTGCACCTGTAGCTAATTGTTGGCTTTCCATCTCCATTTTGTAATGATTTGAGAAACTCCCCAACTCTTGGTCATTCTATTTCCTCATGGCATAGTATATTTATTGTATGCAAACTATTTGCAAAGGGTTGGTTGGCTTGCAATTTCTGGGAGACTGTGGGAAAGAAACTTTGTTTCTTCATTGTATATTTTGACAGAGGATTAATGAAAGGCAGCGGCTCTGTTTCATGAGATTCATGTGGTTGTGAGTGTAGCAAATGTGTTTTTCCTTGTGTTTCATATGTATTTCGTTATGTGTCATAGTTCATTGCATCTTCATTTCCAGTGAAATTTTCTAAGTAAGATAAGGTAGAATTCATATTTATTTCTCTGCCTGTGGGAAATTTTCACGTATGTGTTCGTCTTCTGTTGAAAAGGATTCATGTACTTATGCCCTTTTCACCCTCCTAAGCAATCTCTCCATTCCACGTTATTTCAAACTAAATTG
>APFE031648307.1:164994-195973 GCA_000404065.3 Pinus taeda
TGACACTTCTAGGAAGTGGTCATAACTGATAAAGAACACTGAGTTATGCTCTTCCCCCCTATAGAGCTTTAGGATGGGGGAATGGAGCCAGAGAGCTCATGGGGTTAAGGGTGTTAGGAAGAATCCAATCCTTGTCACTTATGGAAAGTTGTATATGCCCCCTACTACCCTCTAGAAGGATGGCTAATCCTTGCCACTTGTGACAAGTTGTATTTGTTCTCTAGGAATGTATGATCCTTTCCACTTGTGGCAAGTTGTATATGGTATTGAGGCATGATTGATCCTTACCATTTATGGTAAGTTGTATCTGGTGCTTGTTATCAAGTTCAAAACTTGACTAAGTGTACCCTATTATGCATCCTACCTACAAGCCAGGCTTAACAGGTTTTCCACCCATTTGGCCAATGGGTGAAGAGATTTGAGATGTGGCATATCCTTTTCATTTATGGCAAGTTGTATATGGCATCTGGATGCAGGTGTTATACCACTTGATTCTTGAGGATCGAGGTGGGAAGATCAACAGAAAATGGGTGTGTATTATCCTCTTACCCTTTGTGGTAATATCCCCTATTAACTTTGTAGGTTATGTGTGATCCTTGTCACCTACAGAAAGTTGGGTATCTCCCACCAATGTCAATTCTAGGACTTGATCGAGTGGATCATTATTCTTCTTCTTTAGATCAAGACATCATTTTTCAGCCAGTGATCAGAAAAGACTAGTTGAGACAAGATTTGATGAGATGGATGCCTTGTTGATGCAGCTGAGATGAAGGTCATGGAGCTTGAACTGGAGACTAGTAGGGTTTGGAGGATATTTTAGTAAATCGATCTCCCCTACCATTGATTATGGATTATTCTTATTTTATGATATGATTCAAGATAAGATGAGTCAAGGCGAGATGAGACATGATGCAATGATGATGAGGCATCTGATATGAGATTTATGATGCAGACCTCCCTAGTTGAGAGGGAGTGTTGAAATTTTGGGCAACTATGGGACAAATTTCCCATAGGACCCAAACTACATTGAAAAGGAAGCCCATCTAGCCCCAAAGAAATAATTTGAATTGGTTTGGCTCTTCTCTTATTTAATATTGTTGAATCTAATTGGGAAAGTGATCTTCAAATCATGTGAAAACATATTTAAATGATATTTGAATTTGAGTTTTCCCTCCAATACACCAGTTGGCCTCAAGTCATCCTACCCTAAGGGATGTGTCCCTTCATATGCACAATCAACTATAAATTCAGCCTTATCTTCCTCTACTTGTTAAGAATTAATTTGGGTAAGCTCTTTGTGGTTCCTATAAGCTTCTTGTGGCTCACATTACACTTCTTGTGACTCACATCATTCTTGTACCTCGTATCTTATTGTGGCTCACTATCATATTTGTGGCTCACATTAATACTCAATAGCTCACATTCTCTAAGGTTTGGATTTGTTAAATTATGGTTCACACTAATCTTTGTGCTCACGTTGGTTGTGCCTCTCTATATTTCTTTGTGTCTTACATTTGTTGTGGCTCTCTATATTTCTTTGTGTCTTACGTTTGTTGCGGCTCTCTATATTTCTTTGTGTCTTACAATTGTTGTTCCTTGCTTCTCTTATATATGGCATGCATATATTCGTTGTATATTCTTTGTGGCTCATATCATATAATATTTGGTTTATCCTATGGCCCGCATTTCTATTGTGACTCACATCCATATCCTATGGCTAACATTTCTATTGTGACTCGCATAGTGCCTCACATCTTTGTTATAGATCACATCTACCTTGTGGCTCGTACTATATTCTTGCAGCTTGCATATATATCTTAGTGGATCAAACCTTTCTCTAGAATGCATACATATCTTTATCTTATATATGTTTTGTGGCTTGTGTCCATACTCTCATTGGCTCATATGCTCTTCTTTGTATTCTCCGTGTTTCACTCTACACATCTTTGTGTGACCTTTGATGACTGTAATAAACGAGTCTCAGTGACAATTATGAGGGACAAAATTCATGGCAGTTGTTTTGATAGTCATAACTTGGGTTATCACAGTTGATAGTCCCTTGTTGTGTAACAATGACATGAAAATAACCTTGATATGGCAGACATGACAGTAACCTTGATGCATATGTATATTGAAGTGACCTCAATGTATATAACAATGCCTTTGATATTTTACCTTGATCATTGTAATATCCCCTAGTTGATTTTCAATGTAAATAAAATAAAAGCCAAGGTCATGGGACATGTATTCCAAGTTGAATGGTGGGAAAACATTATAGTGGGAACCACTTGTGGTTTAATAATGGCTATGGAAATTGGCAAAGGAAAATAGAAAATAATTTGCATTTAATAAGGAGAAATAAGGAAAATAGAAGAAAAGGAAGGTGAAGAGACATATATATGCATGCAAGGGAAATTAGAGAGAAAATGAAGCAAAATTAAAGAAAATGAGACCTCAATGATAAAAAGGTGCCAGAGAAATTGTTCATATCTTTTTGTTAGTTTTAGCTTTGCTCTCTTACACCCTTGCACACTTAGAGAATTCTGTTGAATTTTCTAATTCTACCCGTTAGAAATTCTTCCTGTACTATCTGATTTATTTATTCCCACTTGTTCAGTTAATTAACGAGTTATTTACCATGTAAATACTGAAAATAAAGTACAGTATCAACACATACAAATAATCAATTAAAAGAAACAAGCACACAAGTGACACCATTGTGTTTGGACTAATGTCCCTGGAAAAACCCAATGTGAGAAAACCGTAGTGCGGCTATTCAGAGGGTTTTATTATTATGTAGTTTCAGAATACAACCTGTGTGCTAGAAATGGCTCACCCAATAGAGAATACCCTCAGTAGTAGTACCTCTTAGTCGAAGACAAATATTCCAGCTAAATCATCGGATGAACAATCCGAAAACAAAAATGCAGCTACTTCTGCTCTGTGTCACCCTGATAGGGACTGCATCACCCTATCCAGCTCTCCAGCTCCAATCTGACCCACGAAAATCTCCCAGCGTTGTCTCTAGGGCCTACATCAGCCTCTATGACCCAACGTTAGCCTAGCATCAGCCCATCTTCAGCCTATCTGGCCTAGCGTTAGCCTCTTGGGACTCTGCGTCAGCCTCTGGAGCCTTTGTGTCTCACACGCTGGCCCTCCTTAGGCTCTGCGTGGCTCCTGGCTGCCTCTGCATGGCCTCTGGCTGCCTCTATGTGGCCTCTAACTGGCTCTGTGTCAACCCTCTCCCGGCTTCTGCGTTGATGCTCTTGGTACTAACTCTGCCTCTCTGTTATGTATTCACTGCCCCTCAAATGCAACTCATATCACTCCTTCAATTTCCTCAGCAAGCCCTGCCCCAGAAAATAGAATTCTTGATCAACTCGGTGTGTTCTCCAACCAACCCTCAAGCCTCCTCTTATACTTTTCCTGTTGATGATTCAATGGCTAAGATTAAGTACCTAATTAATGGATAAGATTAGATCTAGCTTGATCCATGACTTTTGGACCATTCTAACTCAGTTTTATATTAATTCACATTAATATTTTATTTTTCCTATGTTTAGACTTAGGAACTCCATTAAAAATAGTAATTATTTTAATATCTCCCAAACTGATTAGATTCTACCCAAACCATTTCCAGGCCTTGGAGATCTCATGTGCTTTAGCCTCTCCACCAATTTTCGTGGCTAGATCACATCTGATGCTACCTCAGATCAACACTCCCTCTTAGCAAGGAATGTGCTCTAGTAATACTCCTCACTGAGTATCACTCTGATCATCCAACATCGGTTCTTGTGCTGATTCTAGGCCTGTTGCCCAACATCCTCTACACTGCTACATCATGTACTGCTACCCATGGCCTTGCCACTACCACTATTGCATTTGTACGACATCTCCCTCTGCATCCGTGTTGCTTCCCATGGCCCTGCTACTTCCACTACTGCATCTGCACTGCATCCCCTCTCATCATGTTGCATCGTGCTGCCCATAGCACTTTCACTGCTAAACACTACAATGCAACTCAATTACTGAGAAGTAATTAACTAATCTCCCAACTCTGACATCTCCATCAGGATAGAAACACTCTCGATGTTGAAGCTCCTTCAGTTGCTGAAAAGTTCTCCCTCTACTGACCTCTACATTGTTGCAACAACTCCATGCATCTCGTGCTGCTGTCTCACGCTGTCCCGGGACTCCTGCACTGTAGCACTCTCTTTTGCTCCATCCGCATCTATCTCTACCAACATCTGCCAGTTCTGCTACTCCTCTTCCGGGCTCCCATAGCAAGGTATAATCCAAGAGGTTGGGTACCTCAATAATCCTGCCCCTCATCACCGATAGTCCATCTGACTACAGCTTGATGTCTCCCCACTTTCTCTTAAGTGGCACATCATCACTCATGGCACAATCATCATCTGTCTCCACTTATTTATTCGCACTTGCTAGCGCAACCTTGTTCTCAGAAGCCTCTCCCTTGCTCTTCTTCCTCAGACACTGGCTTGCATAGTGACCCAGTTCCCCATAGTGGAAGCATTTGACCTTGGAGAGGTCCTTCTTCTTCCATTTCTCCTGCTTTCTCGTGGATGATAGGGAAGCATCCTCCTCTTCCTCCTTCTTGATTCTGACCCCCTTACCATTACTTCCCACCTTGGTCAGCTGTCTGATCTCTTCTTGACGAAGAGCCACCCACAGTTCCTCTCAATCTGGAAGGCTCGACCTACCTAGCAAGATTTGGACAAATACCTCCCAATCCTCTGAGACTAAATTTAATGTGGTCCTCACCAACATCTCCTCATCTGGCATGCTCCTTATGGAAGTCAGCTGATCTCTAATCTCCGTCAATCACCCGAGGAAGACATCTATTTGTTCTCCCTTCTACATCTGGTATGACCTCAGCTGATTTTCTAGTAACATCTTCCTCTACACGGAAGTATGTTGATACAACTTCTTTAGGGCATGCCACATCTCATTTGTCGTATTCTTCTCGGTAATATGTTCCACCACATGATCCTTGACCCCTTCAAGGATGATGCACTTAGCCCTCGCCATTGCATCCTCGTACTTTTCATTCTTAGTTGGGTCAATTGGGATCGCTATCGTTTTCAAGGCGAAGTTCTTAAGACGATACCTATCTAGAATGGAAAAGATCCTTGCCTTCCAGACTATGAAGTTCAAAGCTCCGTCCAATCTATTCTATTCTCTTAGCCCATTCACTGCCATATCACTGCTCCTCTTTCGACTCTCTCAACTTCCCATCTGGAAGTTCTCGGTGTGACCCCCTCTGAGCCTTGATTTCCATTCTGGAAATCCCTCTAACAATGTCGAGATGACCCACTTCGATCGTTAGTGCAAGTGCACCATTAATCTAGATTTCTTGGCTATAAATCCTCTGTAGTAACTCCCTCCTCCTTGGTCTTTCCCTGTTAGGTATTGTTCTGACCACAGTACCCCATTAGCTTCTCTCTGCAACTTACCCACAACCTCCTATGCCCCAGTAAACTAAAGGTTAGAGCCTCTAGGCTCTACGTAATCCCGACACCGACACAATCTGCACCTCTTGGCTACAGCATCGATCCTTTCTAACTGAGAAAGATGACAGGGTACTGCATAGGTCAAGTCTACTCCTCTTTGCCTCAGCGCAGATCCTCCTCCTGGCTCGAGATGATGATGCAAGTTCTTTACATCACCCTTCCTTGCTACTTTCTGCTAGGAACAACTTCTATCACTTGGGACAACTATTTCTATTGTTGCTGCTTTGCTCGGTTGATGCCCTCAGTTATCCTGTGATTTGCAACCTCGCTCTGATACCATGTTGAATTTTCTAAGTCTATTCGTTAGAAATTCTTCCTATACTATCTTATTTATTTCTTCCTACTTGTTTAGTTAATTAACAAGTTATTTACCATGTAAATATTGAAAATAAATACAAGTACAATATCAACACATACAGATCATCAACTTAAAGAAACAAGCACACAAGTGATGCTATTGTTTTTGGACTAATATCCCTGGAAAAACCCAATGCAGGAAAACTGGTGCAGCTATTCAGAGGGTTTTATTATTATGCAGTTTCAGAATACAACCTGGGTGCCAAAAATGGCTCACCCAACAGAGAATTCCCTCAGCAGTAGTACCTCTTAGTCGGGAACAAATATTCTAGCTAAATCACTGGATGAATGATCCCACATCAACAATGTAGCTATTGCTTCTCTGCGTCACCTGATAGGGATTACATCACCCTATCCAGCTCTCCAGCTCCAATCTGCCCCACAAAAATCTCCCAGCGCTACCTCTAGGGCTTGCATCAGCCTCTCTAGCCCAGTGTTAGCCTCTAGGGGCTCTTTGTTAGCCTATGGAGCCTCTGCATCTCACACGCTGACCCTCCTCATGATCTACACAACTCCTGGATGCCTCTGTGTGGCGTCTAACTGGCTCTATGTCAACCATCTCCCGAATTTTGCGTTGATTCTCCTGGTACTAGATCTACCTCTATGCTATGTATTCACTGCCCCTCAGCTGCAACTTAGATCATTTCTTCGATTTCCTAAGCAAGCCCTACCCCAGAAAATCGAATTCTTGATCAATTCGGTGTGTTCTCCAACTAACCCTCAAGCCTCCTCTTATACTTTTCTTGTTGACGATTCAACGGACATGATTAAGTCCCTAATCAATGGCTAATATTAGATCTGGATTGATCCATGACTTTTGGACCATTCTAACTATATTTAATATTAATTCACATTAATGTTTTATTTTTCCTAAGTTTAGACTTAGGAACTCCATCAAAAATAGTAATTATTTTAATATCTCCCAAACTGGTTAGATTCTGCCCAAACCATTTCTGGGACTTGGAGATCTCATGTGCTTTAGCCTCTCCACCAATTTTTGTGGCTAGATAAAATATCATGCTACCTCAAATAAACACATTCTAGCACTCAAATGGACTTGGAGAAAGCAAGCAAAGGACAAACAAGAATTGGTGGACAACGAAAGACAATGTTGGATCAACAACTATAGCAAGAGATACTTTGCAGGTAACAGGTTGCATGTTTGATTTCGTTGCTGGGATTTGGATGCATAGTATATGCATGTGGTTACTTTTTTATGTGTTGTCATTAGCATGATTTTTTTCCTAGATTGACAATGGCTTCAATCTTTCCTTGCCATTTCTTGGATAGCCATGATGTAGTGGGTTCGCCATTTGGATTTTTTTATTGGTTTTCAAGTTCCCTTTGGCTGTGGATTGGGATAGAATCTTTGGAGCCCTGGAACAACTTGGGTCCTTGGAGATTGTGGGTTGATATAGAATCCCTAGAGCCCTGAAAATATTTGGAAGAGACTAATATGGTTGATGTTAGTGATTTCTGGACCGATTAGGTGAAATCTGTGTGGTGAAGGGTTGAGGTGGTTCGGCCTCTGGAAGCCCTAGTTGGTTCTATTTTCGTTTAACCCATATGATCCCACATTCATGCTTGGAATATGGTGCAGGGGTGATTCACTGAAAGAGAGATTATGTTCATCTGAATCTATGGTCAGGTAGTATGTGGAAGTCCTTGATTTGGTTGGAATTTTCATATGTTAATATGAACTATTTTCCTTATTGTGATTTATGAGCACATGTATCGGTTGTTATGTTGATCTTATGGTTGATTTGTTATAAATTATATTATGGTTATATGTTGTTTATTTGCATGGTTCTCTGATGTTCTCTTACTATGTAGCTTTTTTGTGATTCAATAAGTTATCAAATGGTTTATGAATGCATGGGCTAACAAGTGTTGTTGCAGCTAGCTTGAGAGGGCATATAGCCTTCTTGGTGATTCTTAGATAAGTTCAAAATTTTATGATCAGATATGCATTCATGACCTGTAGCTTCTATGTTTACTATATATTTGACGAAATGTTTATTATGTATTAGGAATGTCTAAATCAAGGTCTTGCTTGAGTATTAATTGTTTATACATGTTATCATCTTGGACATGTTTCTAGAAATTTTTGGGCACTTCTAGGTAGTGGCTTCAAGGTCATCCTTGAAAAAGTGGCACAGATCTCGCAACCGTTGGAAGAGAACAAAGAAACTTGGGTCATAATCACATTGAGATAGGCTTATGGGTGCGATTGTAGCTTCCCAACTACATGCATGTTGTGTTATGGTTATGGTTGTGGTGTTAAACTTGTGAAAAAGAAGTTCCAACTCAGGATCTGATCATCATAGGTGGTGGGATGACTTCTAGGTGATCTGGTGTTCGTGAGATGTATCAATAAGATTTCGGGTTGTAGGCCCCACTTCCATAACTAGAACTTGGAGTTCAGGTCATATGATAGTGATACTCAACTCATTCATACCCTGTAGATCTTGTAAAAGTGGGTAAATGTCAAAGGGGGCATTACAGGGTGGTATCAGATCTTCCAGGTTCAAACACTTGGGATGGATGGGCTAAATGCACATTGTTATGCATGCATATTAATTGTATATGTGTCTATTATGCCTGAATTGTTGTGGTTATATTTATCATGTATGCATTTAGTGTTACAGTTTTGTGTTATCATGCATGGTGTTTATATGTTTATAATAACCTCGGGTTAAAAGTTCATGTAATAAAGTTAATAAAGGAAAAATAAGGCCAAGATCACGGGATACATATTCCAAGCTGAATGTTGGGAAAAAAAATCGTATTGGGCATCACTTGTTGTTTATTATGGATAACGAAATTGGCATAGGTATTGGAAAAGGAAAAGAGGCATTAATTGGCATTTTATTTATGAAAATAAATGAAAATAGGAGAAAAGGGAGATGAAAGGTCGAAGGTTTGCATGAGAAGGAAATTGAAGGAAAATAGATGAAGTTGAAGAAAATAGAGGCCTCAATGATAAAAAGGATTTTGAGGATCAGTTCATAGGATTTTGTCAGTTCATTTTTGGAGCTCTCTCTCTCTCTTCTCTCATACTATTGCACAATTAGATAATTCTTGGATCACTCTAACATTGGAGAAAGGAAGGCAAAGGAAGGACAGGAAAGCAAGGGAAAGAAAGGGAAAATCAAGGAAAAGTTGGATCATGCAGATTCAATAGGAATACTTGCAAGTAACATGTTGTATGTGTGATTTTCTAGCTGGTTTGTGAATGCATGGTACATGCATGTTTCTGTTTCGTTATCTTGATGTAATTAACATGGGTTTTGCCAAGTGTGACAATGGTTTCAACCTTGCTTTGCCATTTTTGAATAGCCATGGTGTGATGGAGTTCTTTGATTTGGTTGAGATTTGGATTACCAGGTGGTTTTGGAACCAGGTGAGGTGGTCTTAAGAAAATTCCCAAGGATCTAGGAATCCCTCGATCGGTTTTGGCAAGATTGCAATAAAACTTGAGGGTGGAGATGGGAAAATTCCTCAGGGTATTGGTGAAGAAATCTTAAGGCATCCAAGATTGCTTTGGGCCTAGTAATCCCTTGACCAGTTTTGGTAGGATTGCAGTAAATCATGGTTTTTTATGTTCTTGTTTTTGGCCTAGTGATCCCTTAACCAATTTTGGCAGGATTGTGGTAAAGCACAGTTGTTTATGTTCTTGTTTTGGGCCCAGTGATCCCTTGAATGGTTTTGGAAGGATTGCAGTAAATATTGAGGATGGAAGTGTTTTAATCTATGGAAAGCCCTAGTTTGTTTTGTCTTGAGTCCCACATTCATGCTTGGAATATGGAACGAGGGTGATTGACTGAAAGAGATATTTAGTTCAACACAATCTATTGCCCGGTGTACGTGGAATTCCTTGACTTGGTTGGATTTTTCATATGTTAATAAGAGTTCTTTTCTTATTGTATTTCATGAGTACTTGTGCTTGTTACTATGCGGTTTTGATGGTTGTTCTATCATGGTGATTATTATGGTTATATGTTGGTTATAAGCATGGTTCTATAATAGGTTCTAGTTGTGTCTCTTGATATGTTTGATTAGTTGATGAATTGTTATTTAATGCATGAACTAAAAAAAAATTATTGCAGTTATTATGAGAGGGCACTAGACCTTTTTGATGATTCTCAGATAAATATCAGAGCCCTATGTTCATATATACATTCATGACTTGTAGATTACATGTTCTCAATATGTTTGACGAAATGACTGTCATGGTTAGGCCTATTTAGGTCAAGTATTTGATAAATTTGGCATGAATGGATTTGTCTAATTGTTATTTATCATTTTGGAAAGTCTTATTGAGTTTTGGGAAGTGATTTGAAGACTGACCTAGAACTTAGGCTCAGTATCTAAAATCGCACCCTCTAAACTGAAGAATTTATGTCAAAACTGCTACCTGTAGGCTTATGCATGCATTTGGAGGCCCTTAATTGCATGGAAGACTTTTCATGCATGTGGTTGGGAGATCATGTCACTAAAAAAGAATTCCAACTTGGGGTTTGGGCACTGGCAATGGTTTTTCAGCTCCTGGGTGTCTTGTAGCTCCCAAGGGAGGTCAGTAAAGTTTCAGTTTATCAAATCCACTTCCTTAATTGTAATTAGGAGGTTGGGTCATGTCATAGTAGTTCTTTATCTCACATTTACCCTAGAAGGTTGGTGAAATTTTGTAAATGTGGGAGGGGTGGTTACATATTGGTATCAGAGCATGGTTCAAACACTTGGACTAGATGGGATATATGCATGTTGTTATGCATGCATTGTTTTGGTTATGGTTATGCATGCATAGTAGGTTATACATGCATAGTAGTGGTCATTATGTAGTTTGTGTCATCATGATGTTGTGTGTATGTTATTATGTTGATGTGTTGGCTAAGATGAAATAGGAGATGTAGATCATCAGAGCGAAGTTGTAGCACTAGACCTCGTGATAAAGAGCATATCACCATACAATTTTGTATATTTTCCATACAGGTATGATGGTTAATGGTTGTTATACGCATTATGGTTATATACATACATGTCAATCTATTGTTGTTGTGGTTACATGTATGATAGATGTTGGTTAACCAATGTGGTCATATGTGCATGTGTCAGATAGTTATGAATGATAGTAACTTGTTGTTATATGCATTGCGGTCATATGCATGATATTATGGTCATTGCAACTGTAATACCCCAAAATAAACATGTAATTAATCAACTATTTAACATCAAGTTCAAACCATGAGTAGCACTTACCTGTGGTTGAAGTCTGCTTACTGCAACAAGGTTTTGGGGACGACTCTCCACCCAACCGTAGGCTCAATTGTGCAAGAACTTGCTACAACTGGCCACCCTCGAGCCCTTAATAAACATACTACTGCTAGTGAATCCTCTGTCCTAGAACATTATTCTCCCAAGAGAATGAATGATAGAATCTTGGAATGATGGAATGCCTCCCATCTTCCTCACCATCTAATAAATAGATCAAACATTGGAAGGGGAACCACATGCACACACTACATGTGTCTACATGCAACTTTATTGCTTTCTTGTTTTATTTCTTTTTCATAGCTTTACTAAAAAAAAAATATTGTAATCTTGTTTTATTTTTATTCAGAGTTTTAGTATGGTTATTTATATTTATTATTTATTTTTTTATTCATTGTTTCATTATTAATATATTTACTATTATTATTAAGTATCATTATAAGGGAGGGACATTACATACTCCGATTAAGTAGGAAACTTCGTCCGAAGTTAAGTTGAATTATTATTATTTATTATTTATTATTTATTTATTATTTTTGTTAGTTATTATTTCATGTTCCCAACACCCTCTACTGAACTAGTATAACCGGCAGGCATCGAAAGTTTCACAACACCCGAGAAATCCCAAGGAATCTCTGTCATTTTTCCCACTTTCGGCACTAGGCATAAGCTTGACCCTGTCTGTATCCTAGTCCAAGGCTGGCCCCAAGGCTCGTGCCTGACTCAAACCTCATTTTCCCCAAGGCAGGCATCCAGTACGGTACTTAATGACTTTGGGCATCTCACAAGACTGGCCCACTCCCTCCACAACTACTAAGGTGCACAGCCCCAGGCATCGAAATCCTTACACCCCCACTATACTTCGGCATCCCAATCCAATAACAGACACCTAGCCTAGAAAATCAGGCACTTGGCCTCCTCAAGATGTTCCCATAGCCCTACAAGAGCTATCCATCAACAAAGGAACCACTGGCATATGTAGTGTTGATTGAGTTTGTCCCCAGCCCATATGGTGTTACTTATTCTTCTTCGTGTGTATGGGCTCGCACGAGATCATCAAATAAATTGGCCCTCTCGGCCCATTTGAGAAGTCTTGTGAATCATCACACCTCAACATGCAACCAATGCATTAGCCATATAATCATAGTATCATAGAAAATACTCCACATGCCAAGTCTTGCATGTCATCATGAGAACATTCATCATTGTTAATCGCAACATTATGAATAATAGTGAATTGCATGCTCATGCATCTCATAAATTTGTATGCAACTATTACATGCTTCATCTCATGAAATACCATCATAGGTTATAACATGAACATATTGCATCAAAGATATATCATGACTTCACATGATAAATGAACGACATGTCAATAAACCCCATATTATAGCATCATAATTCATATGCCACGTTATGCTTATCATTTCCATCATGAGTATTAACCATTAAATACCTATCATCATGTAGTAAATGAATATGTCAATCTACCTCGACATAACATCATAATGCCTATGCATATCATAATCATCATAAGTATACATCATCACTATTGTAACAACTATATAAATTTGAACCATATGAGCATGATCACCCTCATGCCATCACATCATGAAACATCGTCAATATGAGAAACATTTCAAAACTTATCAAATATAGAATAATACTCTATAAGAACTCTTATCATGATTCATCTGAAAAATCAATTTCATTTACTTGTACAAACATTGAGTACCAACTATGAAATAAGATTATTCGACATATCCCTAGGATCGAGGTTATCTTACCTATCTTATTAGTGTCATGTTTTCATCAAGTTGTCCATTACTTTTCAATAATCATTTCCACTTCTTTCAACTAGGAAGTTGATCATTTACACCATTGGTATAATCATCTAAGTACATCGTTAAATTTCACATGAGCGTCATCATCTTGAATGTTAATCTCTCATCATATATTCTTCCTTCCCCAAGGAAATTCTGGTGAAATTACTAGTTATACAATCATTATTTTAATCATCTATCTCAAACTTAAAATCCTTTGGTTTTACATCCATTTACCCTTTGGCTTACTGATTCCAATATCGCTATATGCAAACACTAGGTCATCATGATTTAATTTTATATCACGCTTAATTTACTTGCATGAGGGTTTGTTGATTCATGTTGACTTATACATACATCACTTAACAATTATCATTTTCATCCAAAAATATTTTCTTACCTCGTCAAGTTCCTATCTCAATGCCATTTGATTGCTTTATTGTAAATTCGCCCTTCTTCAAGTTGGACAAGTGATTCTTTCTCATTAAATAGTATCTTTATTATAGAATTTGAAACAATTGGAAACACTACTATCATCATTGTCCATGAAAAATTTAAATGTGTGGTATTATGTGGAAACGACCTCTTTTAATGCTATGGGAACAAAGCTTCTTCACATTTTTTAACTATGTAGATCATCACTATGACCATTACCAATCATGTTTCTCGGTCCACTCATCAATAACCTTAAAGAACTTTCTTCTTGATAGAACATCCCTTCATTTCCTCCTACCAGATATTCATAGATATATTTTTATTTTTCTCCTAGTCTTAATTTCCTAATATTCTCTATCTACTAGCTTCAAAAATGGAAACTTCTTTACTTCATTCTATTTTATTAAATTGACTTTAATTTCTCGCCTCCAGTCATTGTGGTTTCTTTTCCTCTACTCTTAAAAGCATAGCACTGATATACTTTGGAAATGTTCTTACTATTTCCCAACTTGGGTAATACTTGATAAATAAATTCATTAAGATGGCTACCAAATGTAATCCGCTTATGATTTCCTATTTTAAGACATCAACATAATAAAATTGCATGATCATACATCTTGTTATCCATAATTCATTCATATAGTTAGTCACCTATGGAAAGCTTTACAGTGTGGCTCACCCATTAGAGGGAAAATGTTATAGATGTTGTCATGCACACAACTTATCTTCTCCAATCATTCTACTTATCATACCTTCCAAGTTCCTTAAAAATGACCTTCATTATTACCATGATTATTCAAATTTATTAGTTGATTGCCAATATTTTCTTCTTTATGTGCATCATCCTTAGATAGACCTTATAGTGATACCTTTAGAGTACCAAGTTATGATTATACCAAACTCTTCCATTACGTTCTAAAACAGGTTGCCTTTTCTTATTGATTTCTTACCCTTGTTGTGACACTTCTACTCAACCACCATAAGTATGTATCTAGCACCAAGTTGGCCATAATCACATGATCTATCATTAGTTATCATCATTAGAAAATTTGCAAGTTTTTCCTTTCCATTTCTCCGTAGACAACTTTATCCAATATATGCAATTAACCTTGATCACAAAACCTCATGTAACATTATACTCAACATCGTAACAGTTAATTAAACTAAACTAAAATCATAGTGTACGATTTAGATGTATAATAAAGTTTAAACAATAAAACATGATTTAGATGCTCCACAAAAAAATAAAAATAAAATAAAATAAATATTTGTCTTAGCTAAGTAAGCACTCCTAATTAGTTCACCACATCTTAATCATCAAGGATTTGTTGTCATCGTTAGATCATATTCAGAGAGTTGTGTTCTTGCAATAATAGACTAGAGAAATGCCAAGCAACTGCTATCGCTAAAGGACAATGAGAACAACAATCCAACCCAAATAATTAGTGAAAGATATGATCAACATTCAAGGAATGTTATCTCTGTGTTTTTAGATCAGATTGAAACCATAAAATAATGAATAGATGCAAGTGAACAACGATCATCTAAAGGTAATAAGATATCAATGTTTATACCATTGTGAATTGGAACAGATTTCATTATTTTAGAGCACTTCAAATGGTGACGATATTACAAATGTCAACATCAATTATCCAAATACTTCTAATCCAGGAGATGTCAAATACATTGCCACATTTATTGACAACTTATCTAGAGAAATATAAGAAAAATTGGAACTATTGGAAACATTCAAATTCTTTCATAAGTTAGCTAAAAATCAAGATTTTGGAGAAAATATGTTAGTGTCAAGAACCTTAGCAAAATGATGGTAGAGACCTGATGATGAGAAATATACCCGATGTAATATGTAAAATGCACACAACATAATATGTAAGATTGTACATTAAATGATAATAAAAACATACATCACACGCTACATAAGGGGATAGATGCAAGACTTTGAAAGAAGCATGGGAGGGAACACATTGATGAAGATAGAAGCGGCAAAGAATTCAACCTCAAAGATATTTTGAAAGACAAATCCTCTATATTGACTGTCTAAAGGAGAAAATATTAGTAACCACATCAATTAGTTTAGGTCACTGCTAAATGGCAGGACTGGAGTCAAAAGTTATTAGTTAGATATATGCGACCACCCTACCCTTCCAGCAAGTTGAATAAAGTCTTATGACCTCAAATGTGTAAGAAAAGCTTCTTGTTTTACTCTAATAAACTAAGAACTCTGCAACTAAATTGTTAAATCAGCAAAGCTTAAACTTGAAATTTATGATTATATGTGTTAAAATAAATTGGACAATGTGTTGTAATTTCCTCTTATTTCTGCACTTAAGTTGCATAACAAAAAATTAAGTTGGCCTTACATGCAAGGAAAACACTTGAAATCAAGGTTTTATTGTTGGTTTTAAGTATTGCTCACATAAATTTGCAATTAAGTTCAGAAAAAACAATGATATTCAATGTATTTTTCCTTAAAGAGTCAATAATTCAGCTGTTTTTTTTTTTTTTTCACCAGTGCCTTGTCCTTAGTTTGAGTGGCAACTTATGTGCTTTAGTGCACTTCAATTTAACCTGTGCCTGTTTTATTTGCAGCAGCATAAAAAAGTTAAAACACTCTACATCTTCACCTAACTGACATTATTGTGTGCTTCATTTGTATTTGTGCACCTAGATTTCCCATTAATACAGTCAGTTAGTACATGGGGTGAGAGAAGGAAAGTTGTATGCATCCACATCAATGACGAAGCAATATACAAAATAGTGGCAAATGCCAATGCTTTGCATCAACTGAAGTATAACACCACTAAGAAGGCATCTTAGCATCATGGTTGTAGTAAGCATCACTCCTGCCAAAGCAAGGTATCACACAATTTTGTGCACTCCAAAGCCTTTACAAAAAGCTAAAGCAAAACCTCTCACTTTGTTCTTGGAAAAATCCTCAAGGTTTGAATAAAATAATCTTAATGTGGAACAAAATCTAGCTGAATCTATAATATTGTAACTTACAATTATTTAGATATCCCATTTAGCATGGAGATTTGAAAGCTAAGTGAACAAAAAAAAGGGCAGGCCAAGGAAGCTCAATTTCAATCTGGAGGGGAAATCCGCTTACTTATGCTGAGACCCAGAAACATAAAGTTCATGCTTTTAGATGCAATGCATCTATATGCTGTTTGACAAAACATCTCACAACAACCAATATTGGTTACAATCTTAACATAATAATTTTCCTTTTGGTAATTTATTCTCTGTTCAAATCAATCACATCTAATAGACATAATATAACCTATTAGCTATAATACATCGGCAACGGAATAATGAATTAGTAATTAAAAAAAATGGTTATACAATTTTAGGATCGAAACCATGTTTCCGAGAATCCATGATGAAGTATCTACATTTTCTCTTTAAAATGTCATACACAATTAAGAAAACTAGCAGCAGAGCACAGCATATAGAAAAATATTACTGCGTATTTAGTTATCTATCTGATCTAAGAGATTCAATGCTTTGGCGTTCCATTAATATAAATAGAAATCTGTTCCAGATGAAGAGAAGGAACAAAAGGTCATTAAAATACCTAAAATCCTACCTTTGTAGGATGAATTCCTCGGAGGTAGAAATCACAAGACCAAAATTTTCAGAGTTGAAGAATCTGAAATTATCTTTGTTTCAGCAAGTCTAAAAATTTCAGGAATTTATTTTAGGGGGTCCAAAAATCTCAAAGTCTATAGGGAAAGAAGTTTCAAAACTGATGTGTTGGAGATCTAGGTAATCATGTATCTCCATACAAGCAAACAAGTCGGACAAAGCAGGTAACCTATAAAATGTATGGATACGTTGTAAGAAATAAATTCAGGGTATTGGCATTGACCATAGTTCCTGCGTCAACAATCAAAGTGACAATTTCAATAGGCCAAATAAGCCTTAGGTCAATCTCAGAAGATCGAAAAATGTATGAGCCTTTGTGATCGTGATCCTGAAGTCTTAATAAGGTTCAAGATCTGAAGATTACTCAATGAGACCAATTCCTTCAAATTTTTGAGAAGTTTAGAAGTCACTATCACCAGATTTGTTGAAAGGCCAAGACATTATCTTATCTCTGTAAGACTGAGTATTATTTTACAAAGCTTTTTTATAAAAGAAGTCCTTGATGGTAAGAAATGGAACAATGTTTTAATAATCCAAGGGTTCTTAGAACCTGTTGAATGACTGAGAAGCCTGAGGAACTTCAAATCGTATCTAAAAGTTATGGAAGAGCCTGCCTTCAATTTTTGTTTGGCTTGTATCTCATTCTTGTAATATATCGAAGTCATTGTTTTTGCTTATTATAAGGACATTCAAAAGATGTGTTGTACCAGAAGTGCAAGTCTACCTAAAAATCTCAGAAATGGTATAGAGGTTGAAAACCTCAGATCGAACCTTAATCAAGGATTCCTCAGTCACTTATATTAAAAGGGAAAGTAACTAAGAAAAATTTCAAACAATACAGTTTGTTTTAGTTGACCAAGTCTTTGTGATTGAGACATTCTTGTTTTTAAGAAAACATGGCATATATGTGCAATATTTCTTATCTAAACATGATATAACTAAGGATCAAGAACTTAATATGAATCTAAATACAAATTCAAATGATCAAGACATCCAGAGTCAGAGCAGCATTGATCTCCATGGCATACATAAGTTAATTCATACTAATGCACACAACATTACGTCTCAACAACTAATTTTGGGTCATGAAAAAAATAGTTAAACCACATTTGTTCCCAATTGGACCAGATCTATCATTACTTCCAGAAGAAAATAAAATAAAAAAATTATAGTTCGAAGGAAATATTTCCAAACCATCAAATCCTGAAACCCATTTCAAGATTTGGTTTACTAAAGGATTCTCAAATTTAGAACTCAGTCAATATAGGACACTCTGCCTCACCCTAGGAAATGACAGCCAAAATCATGTGTCTCTCATTTCCAATTCCTCTAAATACAAGTATGGGTATTTATTTGAAAATTGAAAGCCTTTACCAACAAGGATCTTTGCATAATTCCATTAACAAACTCTTCTGCGACTATAATTGGAGCCAGAGATCCATTGAATGGAAAAACAAGAGACTTAATGGGGGATTGGCAGGAGCTTGTTCTATCCACAGAAATTGCCCCGATCTTCGCCTTCATGATAGCAAAACTAATATCCCAATTTTCTTCGTCCAGAAACGAGAAATCAGAAATCACTGGCCATCAGATAGTGTAATCGATGATCGAAACTCCAAGCAAGGCACAAACCTCGGCAAAGCATTACAACATAGAAGAAAAATCACAGCTTCACGAGTACAAGGAAGAAATTGGCGAAAAATCCATGAAAGTGATGGCAAGACCCTAGAATATGAGGGAAAAAGCCTTAAGGATGAGGGTTGTGATGGTGCAAGGAATTCTTAGAAAAGATTGGGAATTGTGTCTCCAGAATCGGCTATGCAAAAATACATCACTCTCCTCACTGAGATACAACCCAAGTGGGTTGATGGCATCAAGAAATAATGTAAAAAGAAAGAAGAGGAGAGTTCTCAACGATCTACGAGGACAGGATATATGCTCCCGCCTTAAACAGAACTAAGGTCACTTGCACATGGATGTAAATTAAAATACATGCAATCTGTGGTCTTTTCTAAGATGCCCATAGGCCCTAAGGGTTTAACCTGCTCTGATACCATATGTAATAGCCCAAAATACACATGTAATTAATCAACTAATTAACATCAAGTTCAAACTATGAGCAGCACTTACCTGTGGTTGAAGTATGCTTACCGCAACAAGGTTTTCGAGACGACTCTCCACCCAACCGTAGGTTCAATTGCACAAGGATTTGCTACAACTGGCCACCCCTGAGCCCTCAATCAACGTACTACTTCCAGTGAATCCTCCGTCTTAGAACACTATTCTCCCAAGAGAATGAATGACATAATCTTGGAATGATGGAATGCCTCCCATCTTCCTCGCCATCTAATAAATAGAGCAAACATTGCAAGGGGAACCACATGCACACACTCCATGTGTCTACATGCATCTTTATTGCTTTCTTGTTTTATTTCTATTTATTTTTATTTAGAGTTTTAGTATGGTTATTTATTATTTATTACTATTTTTATTTTTTATTATTATTTTTGTTTTATTCATTGTTTATTATTTATTATCATTTTATTATTATTTTATTATTATTATATTATTATTATAGGGAGGGACATTACAACAACTAAGATCTTGATGTTATTATGTATCATGCTAATCTAGATTTGCCTATACAGATGGTTATGGTTATAATATTCAGGTATGAGTCGATATACTTGTGATATTATGTCATACTAATCTGGACTTACTTGTGCAGATGTGATAGGCTCCCCTGAGATACATTAAGGTATGAGTTTGATTATGTCATCTATCTAGTTTACCTAACATGGTATGTTTACAAGTTGTTTGAATGTTTGATTAATTAAGAGATATGAGTATGTGTCTAGGAGATCGCATGAAAGAATGATCTTGTTATAAGACGGTTGTACTAACATAATATGGGTTGAGATAAATGACATGTACTTGAGTGGAAGTGTGTGCTATTTGTAGTATTATGACTAATGACTGTGATTTGATTGTTGATTATGACATGGTTGTTAGTTTTGGTAAATTCTGATTTCAAATTAATAGACGTGATGTATTGATCTTTCGAACATGTGACTAACATGTGTGAACAGTTGCAGGGAAACATTCTTGGTATTAGAATGATAAGATAATAGTTAATTTATGTATATAACTAAAAGTTGGGTGATTTTATAACACATAATAAGACTCAATTGCAGCAAGGAAGAAGGTAAAAGAAAGGAATCGGGTGAGGATTCCTTTGGCTATGTATGGAAACCACAATTGCAAATGAATAAGTGCTTTCCATGAATACAGGAAGTCTTCCTAACCTTGATTCTAGTTGACATTATGTGGATATGTGCTATATTCTTGAACATGTATTTGACAGGTATAACAACTTATTTCTATTTATGGTTGGATTCATCCAAGGAATTGGAATCCCTTGAGAGATGATATATGTACATTTTTAGTTACAAGGTAGTGAGCTTAGCAAAACAAGGTAAGGTAATCGGTATATTGTTATGTTTGTTTATGCACTGACAATTATGTGTTTATGAAAGTATGATGTAGGGGATTGCATGCAAAAGAGACTTCCATGAAATCTTGAAGAAGGCTCGGGTTGACCTTTCCCTTGAAAGAACTGGGAACCCATGCGGATTGATTCATGGTGTTTGTTGCTAGTTTGGTGCTTTCGATCTTTATGAGTTGTTTGCGCTTGATTTTAAGTTTTGTTTGTGTTTGGTGCGTGGCCATGCCACTTTGTTTGTGGTGTCGTATTTTTATTGGTTTTTCATTGTTTTCTTCTTGTTTGTTTCTTATTCTTTCCTTTTATGTTTTGAGGGTCTTGGGAATTGGCCGAGGAAAGAGAAAAGTTAATGGAGCTCAAGGAGAGTTTAATGAAACCCAATAACTAATGTAAAACTAGGATGAAGGCCGATGCATGAGTAAAGGGTAGCTGCAGGAAAGAGTATGACAATCAGTTGAGCTGGCAGGGTCCACTGGGGTAACTGGATGATGGTAGAATAATCATGAGAAAGGTAACAGGAAAGGTAAAGTAAATGGATTTGAGGCGTCATATGCCTTGGCTATGTTGAGGAATTGTTGTTCTCAATGTTGTGCATGGATAATGGGAGTTCTCTTAACCTTTACGTTATGATATTTGGTAATTGTGTTGTGATTATGGTTATATTGATGTCTATATATGTATACATGTATGTCTGTATGTTGTTTCCTGACAGGGTAGTCAAAGATCATGATTATTTTATGATAATGTTTATATGTATACATGTATGTTTGTATGTCATTGTCTGACATGGTCGTCAGGAATCCTTCTTGTGGAAGAATGATTGTTTATGCAGGTGAATGACATGAAGAGGTTCCTGGTTTATGAGGAATCAAGTTGGTAAAGTAGCCTTAACATATCTATGAGTTTAGTATCATGTGGTTATGAATTGATATTGTGTGTTTATATTATGTCTATGTCTATGCTATGGAAGGTAATGCTAAGGGATACATCAACAGAATGAAAGCAGTGTGATCTGCGACATGTTAAGACAAGCATGGATACTGGAAAGACCCTAGAAGTAAGGCTACCTAGTAGAGACAGTGTGGTCTTTGGATGTGAAATACAACTATTGTGTACATGACATATATGCCATGCTATGTGCAAATGGTGTTGTGTACATGTTGTATATGCAATGTTGTGCACATTTGGTGCAATGTGCACATTGTACATATGGTGTTGTGTACATGTTGTACATGTGATGTTGTGTACATATAGTGCTATGTACATGTTGTACTTGTAGTGTTGTGTGCATGTGGTGTTATGTACATGTGGTGTTATGTACACGTTATGCAGGTGGTGTTGTGTACACATTGTACGGGTGGTGTTGTGTACATGTTGTACATGTGGTGTTGTATACATGTTACAAATGTGGCATTGTTGTACACGTGGTATTGTGTAATGTTGTACATGTTGTGTTGTTGTACATGTGGTAGTATGTTATGTGTTGTGTATTTTTTATATTGTGACATGTGTATTCATTGTGTTGTACTTTGTGTACGTAGATGTGTTGTGTTGTACACTGGGTGTAGGTGTATGTGTCGTGTTGGGTTGTGCATTGGGTGGAGGTGTATGTATTGTGTGGTACACCATGTGTAGATGTATGTGTGGGATGTACACTGTGTGTATGTGTTCATGATTGAAGAGAAGAGAAGGAACTAGGGGCTAGTCGGGTGTGGCAACAGATTCAATGTGTGTACAGAAAGGACAAGAACATAGGTAGAAGCAAAGAACCATTTGAAGGATAAGTATCAATATTTTATTTCAGTTTTTAATGATGCATGTGATCTATGATTTTAATTTATGATGGTTGCATGTGATCTATGATTTTGATGTATGATGCTTGTGCTTTAAGCTAACCAGATGTGATATGTTTATACATGATGATTTGATCAAAGAGCTAGTTTGATTTGTTGTGACAGGAAGTAAACAGAATTTCAAGTGTACCTTATTAACGAGCCACCAATGAGGTATGATTTGAATTAATTTAAATTTATTTTGAATCTAATGGAAGTTATGTGCTTGGTAAAGGAAGCAAGGAAATTCCTTATTTGGGGTGGTTGAAACTGACAGAAAGAATTAGTAGCAACAACAAAAGGAATTGGAACATGCAAAATTATGTTGGTAAAGCATTCAGGAGCAGGACCATTGTGGGACACCGGTACCTAATGGTGTTTGTTGATTGCCATGAGCATGCTATGACCGGTATGATGGTTTTGAGGTAGGGATATGCCTTGGTTTTCAACCTTTTGATGTGAGGAAACCTTGACAAGGAATGGATCACTTGGGAAAGGGGATGCCAAGGAATTTGGAAGGTGAGCGACTGCACAGAAGGGGGTGTCTGGATTTCTTGAGGGACTGTGTAGTAGAGAAGGGAAGGCCAGGAAATGAATTAGTTTTTTTCATTAACATTTCCAGATGGAATCATATGCACATTGGGAGTGTTCCCTATAACAATGATCTGATAACTGTTCACCGAGCGAACAAGTAGTGCAAGGATTGTAGCATTGGACATTGGAAGCAGGTTTGAATTTGGAAATGGATTTTGGACTTCTTGGGAAGGAGGTGAATCCTGGTATTAATTTTTAGGGTGGAGGTGTGAGCCTCTAAATTCCCCTTTTGTTGATGCAGGAATCGTATCCTTTTATTTGCTAGTTAAAGAAAATGTGCATATGTATGTAGGTATATAATATTGCGAATATTGTATCAAGATGGATTTATAAATATCCATAGACAGTATGGTTATATGTTGGTTGAAGAAAATGTGTGTAAGTATATGTGGTTGTTATTGTAAATATAGTAACGAGTTGTCTTATAAAGCTCCAGTAAACGGTATGTTTGTCATGTTTTCAATAGGATGTCATTGTAAATATTGCAACGAGCTGAGTTATAAAGATCCATGGGTAGTATGTTTTGGTTTTCAGCAGTTTGTTGGTCATAGGTGTCATAGAACACTGAGGATGGTGTTCCCCTAAGGGGGAGGGGTCTATAACAACCCCGGGTTTAAACTTCATGTAATAAAGTTAATAAAGGAAAAATAAGACCAAGGTCATGGGACATGTATTCTGAGATGAATGTTGGGAAATAACATCCTAGTGGGCATCACTTGTTGTTTATTATGGCTAAGGAAATTGGCAAAGGAATTGGAAAAGGCAAAGAGGCATTAATTGGCCTTTTATTTATGAAAATAAAGGGAAATATGATAAAATGGAGATGAAAGGTCACGTGTTTGCATGAGAAGGAAGTTGAATGCAAAATAGAGGAAATTGAAGAAAATAAAGGCCTCAATGATAAAAAGGCTTATGAGGATCAGTTCACAAGATTTTTTCAGTTCATTTTTGGATCTCTCTCTATTCTCTCATACTATTGCATGCTTAGAGCATTTTTGGAGCACTCTAGCATTGGAGAAAGGAAGGCAAGTGAAGGATATGAAAGCAAGGGAAATCAAGGAAAATCTAGATCAAGAAACTTCAACAGGAATACTTACAGGTAATAGGTTGCATGTGTGATTTCCTAGTTGGTTTATGAATGCATGGTACATGCATAAGTGTATTTGGTTTTCTTGTTATCATTGGCATGGGTTTTGTCAGGTGTGGCAGTGGTTCCAACCTTTCCTTTCCATTTCTGGATAGCCATGGTGTGATGGGGCTCTTTCATTTGGTTAAGCTTTGAATTACTGGATGGTTTTGGATTTGAGTGAGGCGGCCTCAGGAAAATTCCAAAAGGCCTAGGAATCATTTGATTGATTTTGGAGGGATTGAAGTAAATCCTGAGGGTGGAGAAGTGAAAATTCCTCAAGGTATTGATGAAGAAATCCTGAGGCACCCAAGCTTGTTTTGGGCCTAGTAATCCCTTGACTGGTTTTGGTAGGATTGTCGTAAAGCCTGGTTGTTTATGTTCTTGTTTTGGGCCTAGTGATCCCTTGGCGAGTTTTGGCAGGATTGCAGTAAATCCTAGATATTTATGTTCTTGTCTTGGGCCTAGTGATCCCTTGATCAATTTTGGTGGGATTACAGTAAAGCTTAAGATTAGAGGTGGTTTAATCTATGGGAAGACCTGGTTGTTTTTTCTTGAGTTCCACATTCATGCTTGGAATATTTCATGGGGATTATTGGATGAAAGAAAGATTTGGTTCAACTCGATTTATGGTCGAGTGGTACATGGAAGTCCCTAACTTGGTTGGTTTTGCATATGTTAATAGTAACCATTTTATTATTGTATTTCATGAGTAATTATTCTTGTTACTATGTGGCTTTGATGGTTGTTCTATGGTATTTATTATTCTGGTTATATGTTGGTTATAAGCATGGTTCTATAACAGGTTCTAACTATGGATCTTGATATGTTTGATTAGTTGATGAATGGTCATTTAATCCATGGGATAACAAATGTTATTGCAATTATTATGAGAGGGAACTAGACCTTCTTGATGATTTTCATATAAGTATCAAACCCCTATGTTCATATATATGCATTCATGACCTTTAGATTACATGTTCTCAATATGTTTGACAAAATGAATGTTATGGTTAGGCCTGGTCAGGTCAAGACTTTGATCAAGTTTGGCATGAATGGATTTGTCCTATTGTTATTTATCATTATGGAAAGTCTCATTGATTTTTTGGCAGTGGTCTAGAGGCTAACTGTGGAATTTAGGCTCAGAATCTAGAACGGCACCGTATGAAATGAAGAATTTACATCAAAACTACTACATGGTAGGCTTATGCATGCAGTTGGATGTCGTTAACCACATGGAGGCCTTGTAATGCATGCAGGCTAAAGCCCAGGTCACTAAAAAAGCATTCCAACTTAGGGTTTGGGCAATATGAGTGGTTATTCAGCTCCTAGGTGTCCTGTAGCTCCTAAGGAAGGTCAATAAAGTTTCAATTTTCCAACTCCACTTCCTTAATTGTACTTAGGAGGTTGGGTCATGTCATAGTAGCTCTTCATCTCACGTTTACATAGTGGTCCAGTGAAATTGGGTAAATTTGGAAGGGGTGGTTACAATCTTGATACCCACACAACACACATATATATATATATATATATATATATATATATATCATGCTAATATGGACTGGTTCGTGTAGATGTGATAGCCTCCCCATAGATACACTAAGGTATGATTTGGTTATGTCTTATATTTGGTTTTCTGACATGGTATGTTTGCAGGAAATAGAAGATCAGAGATGAAGAGTAGAATAGTGGACTACAGTTCACATGATTCCCCTTATAGGCTTGGTGTGAATTCAGTGGAATGGGAAAAGTTAGTTTAGCAACAAGGAAAAGAGCCTTCTCCTGATCTGTTAGATACATTGAGGAATCTGAGGGTAGAGATCGAAAGTTGCAAAGTAGTTAATAACAAGTTGATTGCGGCACAAGAAAGGCTTTCCAGAGCTCAAGAAAAGAAAGCATAATTTATTTCAGTCATCCTTTAGAGTCTTTCATATTTTCAAAAGCAGGGATAAATTGGGATCAATTATGGATAGGAGGAGAATATTAATGGGTCATACGGTAGTAGGTCTCATAAAGGACATATTATGGATAGAGATGATACAGTCAGAGCTGGCAGATCTTTGGATACACCTGATAGGAGGGGTAGTACTTATGGATTTCACTCTAGATCTAGTTTTGAGAGACACCATTGTCATCACCACCATCATCCTTATAGGAGGAGTTGAAACGAATGTTTTCCAGAGGATTTTAAGAAAGCCAAGACTCATAGATTTTATGGAGAGATGAGAGATCAAAAGATGTAGAAGCATGGTTGGTTGGGATGACAAAGTTTTTCAGATTACATGTGTATTCAGAGAACATGAAATCCATGATAGCTACCTTGAGTTTTAAAGGAAAAACAAATATCTAGTGGGAATATGTGTAAAATGTCAAAGAAATTAGAGAAGAGGAGTTGATTTTGGATGAGTTTGAGAGAATCTTCAAGAAGAAGTACCAATTTGAAAGATACCGTGATGACAAGGCCAAGAAGTTCTATGAGCTAAATATGGGTTCTATGACAAATGATGAGTACACTAGCAAATTCCTGGAGCTATTGAGGTATGTTCCTTATATTAATGATGAGAAAGAAAAGATTCAAAGTTTCATCAGTGGGTTTCCAGTAGCATTAAAAGACTGGATTGAGATTGATGAGCCTCAGTCATTGGATGAATGCATTAGAAAGTTGAGGCATTTTTATGAGTAGTTAAAGCGGAAGATTGAGCTTAAGTGGATACTAAAGGGAAGTGGATTCAAAAGGGAGGAAGACCTCAAGATGTAGGTGATAAGGAAAATGTAGCATCTTATAAGAAGTTCAATTTAGTTGAGAGAGGATATGGGTCTCAAATGAGGAGCAGAAAAAGGGAAAAAATAGAAAGCCTTTGAGGTGCTAGACTTGTGGTGGAGAGCGTCATAGGAGTGACTTATTATCACACAAGGGTGGCATGCCTCAAATTTAGAATTCGTGGGATGCACAAACAGTTGGAAATGTTGGTCAGAGCATTCCTCAGATTTGTGCAGTTGTGGATAATAAGCAGGAATATCATCATAAATCCATTATCGAGATGGAAGTTGGCTATATGGACTAGAAGAAGAGTGCAACATTAGGCGAGATCTTGTGCATTTGATCTCAATGGTATGCCTACATCAACACATCTAAATTTCTTTCCTTTGGGTATGTATAGTATGCTTTTGGGAATGAACTGGTTGTTCATTCACATGACTAAAGTCGACTGCTATGAAAAGGCTATTGAGTGCCTCGATGCTGATGGAGAAAAGAGAATATTTCAGGGAAAGATGAATCTTGCATCAATTAGAATAGTTACATCTATGAAAGCTAAGTGTAGTTGTAGAAAAGGATGTTTGCTATTTGTAGTGTATGTTTCTGGTGACAAGGAAGGATTTTGAGGATGAGGATATTCTAAAGAAGTATCTTGCTTTGTAGAAATTTCAAGATGTGTTTTTTATAGAGATTCCAAAACTACCACCTCGTAGGGAAGTGGATTTATCTATTGAGTTAATGCCAAGAGAAACACTAGCATCTAAGGCACCATATAATATGAGAACTCTAGAATTGGTAGAATTGAAGTTGCAGCTTAAAGAAATTCTTGACAAAGGATACATAAGGCCAAGTGTATATTCTTGGGGTACACTAGTGTTGTTTGTAAGGAAAAATTATGGTACTCTCAGATTCTGCATTGATTATAGGAAGTTGAACAAGGTGACTATCAAAAACAAGTATCCATTGTTGAGGATTGATGACTTGTCTGATCAGTTGAAGGGTGTAGCAGTGTTTTCAAATATTGATATGAGATTAGGATAACATCAAGTGCACATTAAATAAGAAGACATATGCAAAACTAAATTTTGCATGAGGTATGGGAATTATGAGTTTGTGTGGTTCCTTTTGATCCTACTAATGCTCCAACCACTTTCATTTGTCTGATGAACAATGTGTTGCATCCTTACTTGGAAAATTTTGTGATAGTCGTTTTTGATGACATATTAGTATATTCCAAGAGGAAGAGCATGCAGAGCACCTTGCACAAATGTTGACATTGTTGAGAGGGAATCGGTTCTATGCCAAGTTAATCAAGTGAAATTTTTTTTTTTTCAGTCTCAGATTCACTACTTAGGACATGTTGTTTCCAAGGAAGGAATAGCAATGGACCTAGAAAAGATTAAAGTTATCATGGAGTGGCCAACTCCTAGGAATGTGGATGAGGTCAATCATTCATGGGACTAGTAGGTTATTACAAGCGGTTCATTAGAAACTTCTCAAGGGTTCACTATATTAGTACATCCTTGTGGAGAAAGGGAAAAATGTTCAAATTGAAAGAGGAGTGTGCAACAAATTTTGATCAGTTGAAGCATTTTCTTACAAATGCTCCAGTATTAAAGATTGAAAATCCTAAAGAGGAGTTTGTTGTTTGTATAGATGCTTGCAAGGAGATGTTTGGTGGAGTCCTCATGCAGAAAGGGCAGGTGGCATGATATAAGTCAAGGAAGTTGAATGAGTATGAGCATAACTATGTGACTCATGATCTTGAGTTTGCAGTTATCATTCATGTATTGAAGATGTGCATACATTATATTCTTGGTAGGAGGTTAATTTTGATGAATGATCACAATGGACTATGTTACTTGTTTGACCAACCAAATATGAATGCCATGCAAGCTAGATGGTTGGATACCCTCAATGAGTTTGACTTTGAGATTAGATACATTAAAGACAAGGAGAATAGGGTTGCAGATGCTCTCAGTAGGAGAGTGCAGGAGAATCACATTGTAGTTATGAGTTCATATGAGATAGATTTGCAGGAGTGGATTTTGCATGCAGGGCAGCATGATGAGAAGTACCAGCAACTAAAGCAGAGATTATAGCAGCAAGGTGAATGTGATAGGGATGAGGAGTATCACCTCACAACAGATGGTTTGGTGAGATTCAAAAACAATATTTTTTTGTGAGATAGCAATGAGCTAAAGAAGATTATCTTGAAAGAGTTTCATGTCAATCCATACTCAAGTCACACAGGATATCAGAAGAATTTGAAAATTGCTAAGAAGTTCTACTATTGTTCGAACTTGAAGAAAGAGGTGGTTGAATTTGTTGCAAGGTGTTTTGACTTTCAGCAGCTGAAGGCTCAGTGTATGCACCCAACAAGTTTGTTGCAACCTATTCTAATTCTAGAATGGAAATGGGAGCTCATTTCCATGGACTTCATGACAAGATTTTTGAGGGCATCAAGGAAACATGATTCCATCATGGTTGTGGTTGATAGGCTGAGCAAGGTAGTTCAGTTCATTGTGGTGAAGCCTACTAATTCAACTAGTGAGGTACCTCAGATATTCAACAGTGAGATAGTGAGATAGCACAATGTTCCCAAGAAGATCATATTAGATAGAGATTCCAAGTTCACTTCCAAGTTTTGGAAGGAGTTGTTTGTAGGCTTGGGGATAGAGTTATCTTTTGGTATAATGTATCATCCAAAGAGAGATGGATAAACAAAGAGGGTTAACAACATTCTTGAGGATATGTTGAGGATGTATGTCATGCATCAACATAAGAAGTGGGAGGAGTATCTTCCACTAGTAGAGTTTTCATATAATAATGGGTATCAAGAATCGTTGAATATGAGTCCATTTGAGGCTCTCTATGGGAAGATTTGTAATACTCCTATCAGTTGGATTGATCCAGTTAACAAGGTGTTGATTGGACCATTTATTTTGGTTTATATTGAGAAGGAGATGCAAATTGAGATAGAATCCTTGGATCCCTAGACAACTTGGGAAGAGATCAACCTGGTTGATGTTATTGATTTATAGATTGGTTAGGTGAAATAATTATGGTGGAGGTTTGAGGTGGTTTGGCCTTTGGAATCCCTAGTTAGTTCTATTTTGGTTTAAGCCATATGATCCCACATTCATGCTTGGAATATGGTGCAGGGGTGATTGGATAAAAGAGAGATTTGGTTTAGTATGTTAGGTCCATGTAATACTAGGGTATCCCCCTTATTGTTATTGTTGTTCCCTTACATTATTATTATTATGTAGACTTTGATTGTATTGTGACCCCTTAGACTCATATAAATACCAAGGAGGTCTTATCATTTGTATCATCCAAGAATTTTTCATTTATGCATTGTAAACGAGGTTTCCCCCTCAAAGAGGCTAATTTTTAAGTTTTTGATCTACCTTTTCTTCTATTTTTTTAGTTGGTTGCATAACATTTGATATCGGAGCTTTTTGATTCTTAGGTTTCACTTCATCAAACATTCCATCATTGAACTTTAGCTATAAAAAAATTCTACAAGGCTTTAGAAGATGAAATTACAACCAAGTGGAGCTGAAATATTAATGAATTTTGTGTATGAATTTTAGATCTTGGTTAGCTATATTTTCAGATATATGATCAGAGGAAGTTAGGGTTTTTGTAGGCTCTAGAATTCCATCTCAAACAAATGACATAGGGAAAATCGTCATAACTTTTTCTCCAAGAATCATATTTGAATTTCATAATAAGTGACTGAAATAACATGGACTTTAGTTTTTATTATATCATTTTTAGGGATGAATGTCAAAATAGTGACACGTGGCACTCCGTACAAGTTGACTATATTGAACCAATCTATAATTAGGCCATCGTGGGAAATTTGGAATAACTCTTTCTTGAAGAAATAAATATCGATCTGACTTATGGGGTTGTAAAGAAGACTCAGTGAGCTACAATGGGAAGAGATTTCAAACTTTGGAGAGCTGAAACTATAGATATACAACAATTTCAATATCAAGATCCTAAAAAGCAAGAAAAAGGTGTGTACATTTTTTAAAAATTTGCATAACTTTTGTTTGAAAAATCAGGT
>APFE031648307.1:196921-214653 GCA_000404065.3 Pinus taeda
AACCAAAAATCTCTACTATGATGGACGAAGAAGAGGAAGAAATGCAACATGACATATCAAAATTACAAGGCCAAGTCTGACAAATTTCGCTCTCGCAAAGATTAACCAAAAATTAAATGGAAGCTTCGAAGAATGGTTTAAAAGCAGACATGGAATATTTTAAGGATGGCATGAATGTTAACGTGGAAGGTTTGAAGGTGGATATGGAAGGTTTGAAGGAATGTTTGACAAAGTTGCTACAAGAAATGATTCCTAATGATGACAAGGTATTCCGTGAAACTCGTGATGATAATAAAAGGAATGCTAATAATGACTTTAAAGACTCTAAATCTGGGTTGAAGACCAACCATAATCAAAAGACTGATATGAGTAAATTTGATGGCAAGGATCCGGTAACATGGATACTATAGATGGAGTAATATTTTGATCTCCATGATCTGCAACACACACAAAAGGTATGCATTACATATTTAGAACCCAACCAGTTTGTATGGTATCGATGGATTTGTTCTCATAAAACACTTGTCACTTGGTCAATTTTTACAGAGGAAATTATAGCACATTATGAGGATACAAATAACAACACCTTCTTTAGCCAATTGATAAATCTCAAACAAAAGGGATCAATGGTGGAGCACATTGAGGACTTCCAAAAATTGAATATCAGGGTAACTAATATTCCAGAGGAGAATAAGATTGATGTCTTCATAGAGGCTTTAAAGGATAACATCCAACATGAGGTTCGCCTTTGGGAACCTGATTCATTGGAGAAGGAATTAAGGGTGGCAAGAAAAGTTGAAAGCAAAATTATGGCAACAAGGAGTTCTACTAATCACAAATATAAAGATGGAAGTGTTGCTACTCCTAGCCTTCCACGACCTACAATGTTGACACCACAAAAATTGGAGGAAAAAAACAGCAAAAGAGCTTTGTTACATTTGTGATATAAAATACACTAAAGGTCACAAGTGTGCTGAGAATAAATTATTTTACATAGATTGTGAAAAGGAGGAAGAAAGGGAACAATAAACATCAAAAGAGGAGGATATACACTAGAAATTGGCCCTAGAGAAAGAAGAAATGCATCCGGCCATATATTGTAATTGATTGGTAGGAATTACCACTCCTCAAACTCTTAAGATAGGAGGATACGTCAAGAAGAAAAAAGGTAATAGTTATGATTGATTCGGGTGGTACCCATTATTTTGTTCATTGTAAGATAGCCAAGGAATTGAATTGCTTTCTATATCCAACACCAAATTGTCAAGTGATGGTTGCAAATGGAGGAACTATAAATTACTCTAGAAAGTGTCATAATATCAAGCTCACCATGGGGGAATATGTATTTAATTGTAAAAGACTCAAAATGCGACAAGTTCTTTTTTTGTTTTTGTTTCCAAATCCCAAGACATACCCAAAGCCAGCATCTCACTCAAACCCCAAAGCCAAACTACCAAACGACAACCATCACTTGATCCTCAAGCTCAAAAGTCATATTTAAAAGAAAGAGTCTTTTGTGGGATGAATAAATATCAAACTTTACGAGCCCTAATTTCCAACAAGCTAATTGTTACTTATGTTGCAATTAAATGTGATCAAGAGTGACAAATTAAATTTTATTTTAAATAACATGCTTATGCATTACTTAAAAGGAGAATTAAGATTATATAGGAGTGGTATCCAATAATTATGAATTCATATGTAATATGACATTACAACAATTTTCTTACCCAAATTTTACTTTATCAGCATGAATTTTAACTCAATGGGATTGTCATGCATATTCATTAAGACATTCCATAAACATATTGGTTACAAATCCTAATTTCACTTAGGCATTTTTTACAAACAATTCATAAATGTAAATCGCTACAACCATTGAAGCATTATGAAAAACACTTTGCAAGCATAAAATATACAACCATTGAGGCATTTTGTCAAACACTTGGCGACCATCATCTCTTAAGACAATTTTGACAACCATTAGCAACATAAATATAAGATTCTTACTCAACCTATTTAACTCATAAATTCATAAATTAAAACTTCAAATACTAGAATATTAAAACAGAAACTAAATCATCATCTTAATACTTCACCAAAAACTTAAGAAAAAACACACGATTGACAATAGTAATATGCAAAATCACCCACATATACAATTTGGGTTCTGAAAAGTCATTTTTTGGAATCAAATGGGGCTTTACATGCTCAAAAGGCATGAATACCCCTTGATGTTGGGTTGAATCACATCCAAAACAATTAGGGGTGTGACTCTTTAAAACAACAAACTTTATATCCTTAATGTCTCATTTACCACTTTTGTCAAACACATGGAATACAAACTTTCATCTACAACTTTACATGAGGAAAGACAACCCATAGTTATGCTACTTAGATATGTTAATTGAATTCACACATTTCTAAATCCTCCATATGAGTTCTTGAAACATTCTACAACCTGCAAGTTAATTCCTTTGACATAATTTGACAAGCTTATTGCAACCATTGCTACAATTTGACAAACACATGGCAAACCTAAATGCTACAACCATTAAGGCTTTATGTCAAAATTATAATAGTATTATACCAAAAACTTGAATCACAAAACATTGAGTTATTGATAAGAATATCAAACATAACGATTATAGAAATTTACCTCAAACTTACCTCAAGCTTTTGATCTTCCAAACCATATTTTTTTTTACAGAAACGGGTAGTGGATATATTATAAACTTGGCCTTAATGCCAAAGAGCGGATTACAGAAGGTGAGTCTAATTCCAGAAGTTTCGTACAACCTTGCAAGACCGTGACATTTATGTTTAGCTCACATCTCTTTTTAGCTGCTACTATGCGGTCAATTTCCGAGATTTTCCCAAGACTGTGGATACAAACAAATTGATTTAACAGAAGGCAATAAAACATGACAACTTTCTAAATTAGGGAATTGGTTACCATATTTCCTGTTCACCTCTGAGATGGGCTCCAGTCGTAAGAAGAGCTGCTTTGTTAGCTTCGGTGTCCGCCTCCTTATTATTGGCTCTCAACACGTGATAGAAGTTCAAATTCTGTAAAAGAGTCTCCAAGGTCTATAATTCTGTGAATCAACCTTTCTAACCTTAGGTCCACCGGCTTAGAATGAGTCACCATAGTGTTAATGATAACTTGAGAATCTCCAATAACATTAGCCTCCCTGATGTTCAGCATCTTCAGAATCTTGAGACCTTGGAAAAGAGCCAAAGTCTCAGCTTGAATGCTGGAAGCAATGCCCAAACCCCAGGCGAAATTGTGGATCCTAAAGCCTGCTAGATTCAAAATGACTCCTCCATCTCCAACCCTTCTAGGATTTCCCTTTGCAGCCCCATCAAAAAACAGAAAGTGTCTCTTATGGTTTGCAATCCATCCCCTGAACTCTTCTGCTGTAGCCCTAATTTACCAAATTTTTGGAAGGGAGATACTCTTTGTAATTTTTTGGAACTGAAGATCGAGAGAGGAACCCCAATTTATATGTTGTTGGCTGAGACTTAAGTCATCTTTATGGTCTCTTAGGCACTCTATTAAATACCATTTAATTTTAACTACCACTACCTCGGTGTCTTGTTCGCGGTTTCTAAAAATCCTTCTATTCCGCTCAAGCCAAACCTGCCAACAGATAATTTTGGGGAGAAAAGACCAAGCAGCTCTTATAATTTTGTTTTTTAGAGGAGGACTAGGATACCTTTGCAACCATTTATCAAAAAAAATAGGAATGAAGGAAGGCAAGGCGAAGCTGGAACTCAAAGGTTCCAATAGCTCGATCCAAATCTGCAATGTGAAGGAACATTCAAGCATCAAATGAGAAACGCTTTCCTGGCTTACCTTGCAAAGTCTGCACCTTGTAGGGTCGTGGAAACCTTGCTTCTGAAGATTATCGTCTATCAAAATTTTGGAGTGACATAACAGCCAGTTGAAGAAGTCAATTTTTCGTGAGGGATAATGCCATATCCCTTTCCATGGCTCTGGATTTGTGGTTGCATGGGGGTGCTCACACAGCTTGGCATATCCTTGAGCAACGAAATAAACACTAGCATACACACCCTGACCTCTTGAATCTCTGCTTCGCATCTGCATTGGAGCCAATCTGTGAAGCTTGGAGAGCAGGACCTCTCGTTCCATAGAAAAATCTGGGGGTGTTTCAAGGCTCCAGCCAACCCAGCGTGAATCCTGCTAGACTGAAATGTCCCACAGGGAACACAATCCAGCATCGTTCATCCATCTGCGCACCGCTTGGAGAGAGCGACAGTCTCCCAGCAGCTCATTGTTCATAATTCTGTCTATCCAAAGGCTGATCCTTTTTCCATTGCCGAGAATCTAGTAGGCATGAGTGTCAATAAGCGGACAGGCTTTGTTACAGAGCTTCAGAAATGGCGAATTAGGGAGCGACAGAGGGTGATCTAGACAGCGGGAGTGTTGGCCTTTGAAGTATTTTTTCCAAAGAGCTAAATGTACCCAGCCAGGGTTAGGTGCAATAATTCTCCAGATGAGCTTAGCTCCCATTGCAATATTATGATATCCAATATTTTTGAAGTTCAAGCCTCCTTCCAAGAGTGGTTTGGAGATGGATTCCGAGTTTACTAACGAAATCTTATTCTCATTTTGCTTTCCCCCCTTCCAAAAATATTTTTGAATGATATCCTCCATTTTTCTAAGGATGCCAGTGGGAGTGAGAAGGACAGAAAATTGAAATAAGGGAATACTGTTAAGGACTGATTTTATGAGAATAAATTTACCAGCAATGTTAAGCTAGGAAAAGCCCCAGGTAAGCAACTTATTCTTGAATTTCTCCAATTGAGGGATCAAATCTCTGCTGAAGGCTCTTTTAAGAAATACAGGTAGGCCTAAGTACTTGATGGAAGTCTAGTTTGAGGAGGTTGTGAAACCAAAGGTTCTGGAAATAGAATTGAGCAAGCTGGAAGTGGTGTTCCAGCAATAGATATGGCATTTTCCATTATTTAGTCTGCTTCCCGAAACCAAACAAATTTTTTCCAGAACTCCTTTAAATCTGGAGGCTATAAGCACAGAGGCAATTCCCAATAACAAGGTGTCATTCACAAAGAGGGCATGATTTATGTTTTTAACACCTCTTGCTATACAAAGCCTAGCAATTTCCTGATCCATCATTTTTTTGTCTAAATAAAAACTGAGGACAGAGGCTTGAAGAATAAGTAGAAGGGGTGAGAGAGGGCACCCCTGCCTAAGCCCTCTCGTGGCTTTGAAGAAGTCAGCAGCTCTATCATTTACTAATGGAGCAATCCAAGGCTCCGAAATGCAGGCCCGAATCTAATTTATAAATTTCTTACCAAATTCAAGCTTATGTAAGAGTTTCAGCAGAAAACTATGCTTACCTCTATCAAAAGCATTTGCTAAATCAAGTTTGACAACCATACCTTTTTCATTGCGACTCAGGCTTGAGTGAATTTCCTCTTGGACCGGAATGAAATTGTCCACTATCTGTCTACCTTGAATGAATCCTCCTTGTCTTTCCGGAATGACTTTGGGGAGGATGAGCTTGAGTCTATTAGTGATGACGTTGGTAATCAGTTTGTAGCCAATATTACATAGCGAAATTGGGCCAAACCTGTTGAAGGTGTTGGCTCCTTTCTCTTTGGGGATGAAATAAAAAAAAGCAGAGTTCGTGCTGCCTTCGATTTTCTGGCAAGCTTGGGACTTAATAACCATTTTGTACTGATATTTTTTCACAATATACCAACAAGATTGGAGAAATCTCGCTGAAAAGCCATCCAGCCCAAGGGCTTTGTCTAGGTCCATGGCAAAGAGGGCATCCTTGACTTCATTCTTGGTGACTTTAGCTTCAAGAAGGTGATTCATTTCAACAGTAATCAAGGATGGGACCACGTCCATCATATCAGAGTTTTAATCCATATTTATATCTTCACTATACAGGTTTTTAAAGTGAAGGAAGGCAGCTTTTTTGATGCTTGCGTTGTCTTTGTGAATGATGGAGCCATCTTTGACTTCGGAAATGGAGTTGGAACATTTCCTTGCCTGAGCTTGTTTGTGGAAGAAGGAAGAGTTCTTGTCACCTGCTTTGAGCCAAAGCTGCGAGACTTAAGTCTCTAGTACTCTTCCTCAGCGAGACAAGCCTTTTGATAGTTTTGTTGGAGCTGGGCTTCTTTGTCTAGAATCTCTTTTGTTATATCAGTTGTTTCAGCATGGAGATGATGATTTTCCAGAGTGCATTGGAGTTTTTTCCTTTCATTGGCTGGATTGGGCAGAGATTTGGCCCAACTTTTCAAAGCCCTTTTCACTCTTCTGAGCTTCTCCTCCCAGACGAAAAAGGGGGAGCCTTTAACCGGCTGCATCCAAATGCCCTTAACTAATTGCATGAAGTTTGATTCCTTAGCCCAGAGCGGGATAAATTTGAAGGGAATTAGTCCAAGGTCAAGCTGGAACACCAGTTCCAGCTTGATGGGTTTATGATCAGAAGTGTTGCATGGGAGAATATGAACTCTAGCCTATAATCCAAGCATAAGAAAAGAACTTTGAAGTAATAATCTGTCCAATCTGGTAGCAATGTGGCCAGGACCAATTATTTTGTTAGACCAAGTATACTTACTAGAGATTGGCTTGATGTCCATCATATCCCAGTCCTGCATAAGGTCCTCTGCCCATTCCCTTGCCTGATCTCGAACAATGTTGCTTCCTCTCTTGTTTGCTGATAAGAGAGTGAGGTTTAGATCTCCTGCAATGATGGTATTCTCTAGATTAACCAGAACTACTTGGTTTCTTATGGATTCCCAGCAGGCCTTTTTTTCCCCAGCGTTGACAGGGATGTACATGTTGAAGAGACTAATAATATCTTTTGAGTCTAAATGTTGTAGTTTTAAGAGCAGCCAGTGAGTGTTGAGGGTCTCAGAAATGACTGAGAATTTGCTAACGTTCCAAAGAGTGCCAAACCCACCAGAAGCCCCATGGGCAGAAATTGCTTTCGCCTCACATTTGTTCCAGAGTTTCTTACTAGCCTGAAGGAAGACAAAGTCTTCTAGTTTGGTCTCCTGGATGAGGAGTATGTTAGGAGCTTCTGTTCTTATTAAACTTCTAATGGCTTCTTCTTTGATTTTTCTCCCCATACCTCTACAGTTCCAGGAGACTATCTTCATCATTTTTATTTTTGGTTGGCTCCCTTAGAGCCTTGGGACTGGTTTCTCGCCATCTTTGTTTTTTATGCTAACATCTTCTCAAGGGTTGTCTGGCTGCCTTGGAGCTTATCTTTGAAAGTTTCATGTTCTCTTTTTTCCCAATCTGTTTTGCAGCCTCTTGTGGATCTCCTTATCGAAGCTTGGGATTCTCCTATTTCCCCTTTTTCCTCTGAGCCATTTGATTCATGCTCATCTTCCTCTACTCTGACAATATTTCCTTTGGAACTCTTAGCAAGGCTTGCCTCCTTGGGAGAAGACGGGGTACCTTTAGAGGGAGGGGTTGATTTTTGGATATCTGGATCCTGTGTTTCCTCTATTTGCGAGCTTAAAGGGGCGAATTTATTTTCTTGATCCATTCTGGAAGGGGTTTGCTAAGGAGGGGCCTAGTGGGGACCTCTTCTGTTAGGACCAACCTACTTTTGAGTTTTCCTAGCGCATTTGACCTAGTTCTAGCCTTCTTCTTTACCCTTGTCTGGTTCCACATTGGTTGGGCATCCTTTGGCGAAGTGACCATAGACATGGCACTTTCGGCATTTGAAAGGCAACTGCTCGTAATCTAGCTTATGCAAATGAGTCTAGTGTTCTACTTTGATTTTGATGGCTTCTGGGATACCCACCTCTAGATCTACTTCTACGCAGATACGTGCACAGTCATATTGATCTTTGTTGTTTGCTCGATCTTTTCCCAAGGACGTTTCCGATGTGCTCCAACAAGTCCTAGTCCCAGAAATGCACTGGGAGGTTAGGGAGTCTGACCCACACAGGAACAATCGTGGGAACATCGACTGCAGGGTCAAAATCCAGCATCCATCCATTGAGATACAAGCCCTGGGGGCCCATGAAGTAGGGGCCATTCTAAAGGATCAGGTCCTTGTCGTTCTTTGAGGTGAATTTGAAGAGGAAGAACCCTCGTCCTAAGAAGTAAGAGGTGACGCTGCTCTTGATCAAAGGAGCCTAGTTCTTGTTGACCCAGATCTCAGTGGTCTTAGGAGAAGGCCATATACTAGTGAATTGGCCAACGAGAGCCTACTTAGCCAAGGAGAGGGCAACTTGAATCAGAGTCTCTAGCAGAAGAGAAATTTTTGGAATGTCTTCAGGCCTCTTGACAAACTTGGTTGCTTTACTCTTTTTCTTCTACGGAAATCCGGCCAAGAGTTGAGAGAAGGCATCGGCAGAAGAAGGCGGGGGGGGGGGGGAGAGGGCCTACCTTGGGCAATCTTGGGACCTCCATGGGGGTAAGCCTGGCTTACTAGCCCCACCCAGCAGCAGACGAGTGCACAGATATGCAGGAATTCAAGAGGGGAACATAGGGGCAGCGCAGGAGGGCAGAGGGCCCGAAGCCACGAGCCGCAGGGGAGAGGGATCAAGGGCGCAGAGGCACCAAAGTGTAGGCTAGGGCTTCATGGTAGCACTCCAGGTCTCGCTCAAAAATCTCTTAATTATGATAATAATTTTTTAAAGATCTATCTTCCAAACCATATTTTAGCTGCCATTATTTTTGCATTTTTTTAAGGGTTGATTCTGTAATTCCTCCAAGTATATTTTAGGCATATTTCCATTTTCTTACTTCTCTTGCAAGCTACAAGTTAGCACTTATTCATGCATAAATAAATTGATAGCATTACTCATTCAGGGATTTTGTCAAACATTTTGCAAACATACCCTGAAATCCTTTCTAAAATGCATCTAATTACCTATTTCAATCAAAACAACACAAAAACATAAGTAATGAAATTCTTACCCAACCTCTTTCGCAAGTCTTCATTATAATTACATATGCTCAATATTTGGCTTTCCTTTCTCAAATGAGTTTACATAAAACACAAACACATAAAACATGAGAGACACAGATATATGTGGTTCACCCAATTTGGACTATGTCCACAAAGAAAAAACTAGTTGTTCCTTTTATTTTATCCATCAAAATGAAGAGATAGAACCTACATCAGATCCATTGTAATTTCCTCTTTGCTCTCACATAGTCTCCTCTCTCTTTCTAGTTCAGAATACACATACAACCGCAATACAATTCCATCATATAAACTGAGAGTTGCCTTCTAGGGAAAAAAACCCAAAATTAACATAACTTCTACCATTAGGTCATCTGCCTATTGAATGACCCAAATTGACTACGAAATTACAATATTTTACAAGGCAATTTTACACCTATTTTTAGCTTCAAGGGCGTTGCCCCTAAAACCTTGCTAGTGGGGTGGCCTCATAAAATCATCGTTCCCCACCCTAACGGTGATTAAATAGGCAACGTTGTTATTGCATTACGAACTAGGGTCCAACATGGTGATACCTTTGAATAAAGAAGATAATCAGGCTCCACACCCAACAATCTTCCACTTGGAGACCGATTATAACAACTCCATCATTGCTTCATTTGTTGGACAATGCTTCCACTTTGGACCTGGTTGTTTCTCATCTTCATCATCATACTTGAAGACCAATTGAAACTGAGCAGAATCTCAGTTTCTCCCTGGTTACAACTTTTGTTAGCATATATGCATGATTCTAGCTAGTGTGTATATTTTCTAGCTTCAACTGTCCATCTTCCAACACTAACCGTATGAAATGGTACTTGAGTTGTATATGTTTAGTCTTGGAATGAAATGTTGATTTCTTTGCAAGATGAATGGCACTCTGGTTGTCACTGTATAACCTTCCCATCTCCTGCTTATTACCCAATTCATCCATAATCCTTTGCAACCAAATTATTTCTTTACTAGCCTCTCTAGCAGCAACATACTCCGCTTCCATCATTGAAAGTGCAACAACACTTTGCATTTTTGAAACTCAACTGATATTTGTTCCACCTACAGTAAACACATACCATGTGGCACTCCTCCTATTATCTCTATCACCCGCCATATCTGCATCAACATATCCCTGTAGAGCAATGTTTGAAACACCAAGGCATAATGCTTGATTTGTGGTACCTCTCAAATACCTAAGAATCCACTTCACTTCCATCCAATGTTCTTTTCTTGGATTGTTCATGTAACTTATTACAACTCCCAATGCATGTGTAATATCAGGCCTTGTGTAGACCATTGTGTACATTAAGCTTCAAATTGTTGATGCATATGGAAATTTAGACATATAATCTATATCTTCCTTAGTCTTGGGACACATCTCCTTAGTTTGAAATGGCTAGCCAAAGGTGTGCTAACTAGTTTTTCATTTTTCATATTAAATATTTCCAACACCTTTTGTATGTATTCACTCTGAGATCATTTTAATTTGTGATTTTTCCTAGCTCTAGTTATTCTCATACAAAGTATTTATTTTGCGGCACTGAAATCCTTCATTGCAAATAAATTTACCAATTTTCCTTTGAGCACATTTATTTCTTGCATGTTAGACCCTGCAACAAGCATGCCATCTACATACAATAACAATATAATATAGCTACCATCATTTTTCCTTTTGAGATAAACACAATGATCAAAGTGACATCTAGTATAACCTTGTTCAAACATAAACCTGTCAAATTTTAGATAGCACTTCCTTGGAGCCTGTTTTAATCCATACAACCTCTTCTTCAACCTAGACACTAGTTTCTCCTTCCCTTTGACCTCATATCCTTGTGGTTGATGCATATAGATCTCTTCCTCCAAATCCCCATGGAGAAAGGTCATCTTTACATCTAGCTGCTCAAGATGCAAATCTTATGCCACTACTAGACTTAAAATAGTTATGATTGAAGTCATTTTAACAATAGGAGAAAATATTTCATCAAAGTCAATACCTTTCATCTGTGAAAACCCCTTCATCACAAGTCTAGCTTTATACATTTTTCTATCTCCATCTTCTTCCTTCAACCTATAAACTCATTTATTCTGCAATGTTGTTTTACATGCAGGCAACCTGACTAAGTCCTAAGTCTAGTTATGTACCAAGGATTCCATCTCTTCTCTCATGACTAACTCCCACATCTTCCCAGTTTCTACCTACAATGCTTCTTCATAACATTCTGGTTCACCAGAATCAATCAACAATACATAATATAATGAAGGACAATATCATTCAGGGGGTCTACTTATCCTGGTAGATATTCTAACACCACTTTCAAGTTTTTGAAGCGTTTATTTCCATTCTGGTTGTTGTTGTTGTTGTGGTCATTGATTAGTATGATTTTTAGGCCCCTTTAATTTTTCTGTGATTTCATCAAGCATTGCGTACTCTTTGTTTTTTGTTTTTTTGTTTCTTTTCCTACATTTGATCCTTATACAAGACCCTTTCATTGAATATGACATCTCTACTCCTAATGATTTTGTGATTTTCATAATCATAAAGTGATAACCAAAATCATTAACACCATATCCAATAAAGGTACATTTATTTGATTTTTCTTCAAGCTTATTTTTTTATTTTCTTTATTAATGTGGACAAAGGATTCACAACCATAAGTCTTTAAAAATGAGTAGTTTAATTTTTACCTGTCCATGCCTCCTTTAGAATACCACCATCCAAGGAACTTGAATGCCATCTATTTATTAGATAAACAACAATATCTGTAACATCTAACCAGATTTTTAAAGGAAAACCTTCATGTAATCTCATGCACCTTGCACGCTCCATGATTGTCCTGTTTATCCTTTTTGACACACCATTTTCCTGTGGTGTTCCTAGAATTGTCTTCTCTCTGTGAATTCCATGCTATGAACAATACTTATCAAAATATTTGCTACAATATTCACCTCATTTGTCGGATCTGAGATACTTCAGTTTATTTCATGTCTCATTCTCAACCAAAGCTTTCCATTTCTTGAAAGTATCAAATACATAAAATTTATTTGGAGTACAATAAATCCAAGTTTTTCTGGTTGCATCATCAATAAAAGTAACATAGTAATGAGAGCCATCGAGAGATGATAGTTAAGTAGGTCTCCGTCCATATGTATGCACAAACTCTAATTTTTTGCTCTTCTTTTCTTTCCCAACTCTAAGAAATCTGACTCTCTTCTATTTTCCATAAACAAAACTCTCACATAAATCCAAATTAACATGCTTCAAACCTGGCAACAAATTTCTTGAGTGAATAATCTGCATCCCCTTCTTACTCATGTGCCAAAGCCTATGATTCCACAATGTGTATCTACTCCTGTAGAGGTTAAAGAATTAACATAATTATAAATACCATTGCATAAATACAATGTAAAAAACTTTTCTTATTTTTCTATTACCAAGGCTCCTTTAGTGACCTTCCAGGTTTTATCTATAAAAGTAGTTACACAACCTTCACCTCCCAACTACCCTGTTAAAATTAGATTTTATTCAGTTCTGGAATGCCTTGCCTCTTGCAATAGCCATTTGTTTCCATTCTGTTGTTTTATGAAAACTTTACCCATTCCAACAATTTTATAGGGTTTATCATCACCGAGACGAACCTGTCCAAAATCTCCTTGAATATAATCATGAAAATGTTTCTTATTAGGTGTGGCATGGAATGAGGCCCCTGAATCTACTACCTAGGCATAAATCATATTTTTAAAGAAAGAATAAAAGAATCTTGAAACAGATCACCTGTCACATTCACTTTGTGATTTTTTTCTTGTTGTGCGTCTCCTTTTCCCTTCTAAGACTTACAATCTTTCTTCAGGTGTGCTTTCTTCCCAAATTTTCAGCACACTATCCTCGATTTGGACTTGGATCTACCTTTCCTTGAATTACTGCGACATCTTGGGATCTTTCCTCTTTCCACTTTTCTTCCCCTAGTCTCTATAGTCAAAGTATTACCTAATGTCTCACAAAATGTTTTCCGTTGCTCTTCCTCACTAAGTATGGCATCGACAAGATCATCGAAATTTAAAGTACTAGATCTAGAGACAGAGTTACTAATGACCATATCTAAACCATTCCAACTTTCTGGAAATGAGCACATATATAAAAGAGCCCTAACTTCATCATCAAAATTTACCCCTACAAAACTTAACTGACTTGTAACCATATTAAATTCATTTAAATGATCAACAACAAATCCACCTTTTGACATCTTCATATTAAATAAACGCTCCATAAGAAATACCTTGTTTGAGGTCGATGTTTTTTCATATAGTTTTTTCAATGCCATAATTAAGCCCTATGTTGTCGTTCCCTTTGAAATATTAAAGGCTATCGATTCCATCATGCACAACCGTATTTTTCCAAGTTCCTTTTTGTCGAGAATCTCCCATTTTGTGTCTATCATACTCGTCGGCTTCTTTATTTTTCCTCTCAATGGTAGGTACAGATCTTTCTGATAAAAATAATATTCCATCTGCATCTTCCATAGCTATTAGTTTTGGACGTTAAATTTCTCGACCCTAAACCTACCATCTTCTGCCATGTCTCCCACTTGAACTAGGAACCCTTATTTCATACGAGTTTCTCAGCCAAATAGACCTTCAGCTATGATACTAGTTGTTAAATAATTATATATTACAGAGAAATGGAACACATAAAATATTGCAAAAACAAAAACAAACAAAACACATAAAACAAGAGAGACACAAATATATGTGGTTCACCCAATTTGGGTTATGTCCACAAAGAAACAACCAGTCCTTCCTTTTATATTATCTAGCAAAATGAAGAGATACAACCTACAGCAGATCCATTGTAATTTCCTCTTTGCTCTCACACAGTCTCCTCTCCCTTTCTCGCTTAGAATACACATACATAGGCACAATAAAATTCCCTCATATAAAATGAGGGTTTTCTTTTAGGGCATAAAACCTTAAATTAACATAACTTCTATTGTTAGATCATCTCCCTAATGAATGACCCAGATTGACTACGAAATTACAATATTTTACAAGTAAATTTTACATATATTTTTAGCTTCGGTGGTGCTGCCCACAAACCCCACCAGGGGGATCATAAAATCATCGTCCCACCCCCCCCCCCCCCCCACCGCCTAGAACCCCTGATGAAATATTAAATGAGCAACGTTTTTTCCCTGTTACGAACTGGGGTCCAACATAACGATATCTCTGAATAAAGAAGATAATCAAGCTCCACACCCACTAAAATGCTACAATACCAAGGTTAGTACCATAAAATACACCAATAATAATTCCAATCTTGAAATCTAAACATCCATACATATATACTGCTCCTAGCCTTCATTTTCAACTAGCTAATAAGATTTCAGATAACATCAACTTAAACCAAAACTAGATGCTTAAAACAATTTAAACTTCTACTTTTTCTATGATGCTAATGTTATACTACAATTTTAGAAAAATTAAAATTATACTTGATAAGATATTTAACTCCAATCACTGAGAATATGATTCATCTATGATTATTTAACCAACTCATTTAAACTATCTGGTTTTCCTCCCAACCATATTCAGGAAGAAATTCTCCCCATGGAACCCCCAAGTTGTATAAGCTCACAAGCAGTACCAAAATATAGTAGTAGAGAGATATACAAGGCAATTCGAGGAAGATAAGTTTCACTTCCTCCCAATACCACTCATGGTCAGCTCCATTAGGTAGATCTACTTAGTAATTTAGTTTAGAAAATTCAAATTCAATTTGAAAGCAATTGGCGACTCTCCAAGTTTCTCCCTCTCATTATATCTATATTTATATTATATAATATATATATATCCAGTGCTTGGTATCACAATGCACCTCCTTCTCAAGTGAGAATACATGAGACACATATATAGGAGGAGAAACAAATTGTTTTCATAAAGGAGGAGAAATATGCATGCTTTGTATTCCATTTAGAGGAGTGTAATGCATGCCATTAAGGAGAGGTATACATGCCTTAGTTAAGGATAGTGTAACATATGCATTAAAGAGAGCGTAAGAGGAATATTTTATGACATGTCTTTAATGAGTGTAAGAGGAATATGTCATTCTTTGATGAGCGCATAAAACATAGTGTAATGTATTATTAAAAGAGAGAGAGTTACATAGAGCCCTCAGAATCATCAAGGAGAGAGGTGTGAAGTGATTGAGAAGATGAAGGTGAACTATAATTCCCTTTTTAATAATAATATCATAGTCTCATAAATGATAATAATAATAATAATAATAATAATAATATTGAGGATTAGTTTGAGATTGAGCTATTAGGATTGATTAATGATAAGTTAAGTGAGTTTCCTTCAACTACGCGTGATTACCAATGTTTGCAAGGTGATTTACTATTGTTGGAAAGTCATACTTGAGATACTAGACATGAATTTCTTTTTTCAGTAAGTCATTCCATAATTGTCAGAAGTGATATTTTATTAAGGAAACTCATCCACGAGTTGCCCATGAGTGGTATTTTTCTTCCAGAGAATAAGGATTCCACATCCCTATTACATGCATCTACGTTACTTAGTAGATTGACGACTTTGCACCCTGATTTACAAGAAGGATCCAAGATTCCACATCTTGATCATTTAAGTATTCAGGACTCTGAACCCTAATCCTTTTATTATAGGTTCAAGACTCCACATTTTTGGCATAAGGGGATTGTACCTAGGTTCAAAGTGTAATGCACACCAACAAAACCCTCAACCATTGGCCCTTTTGGTAACAACCTGCAAGCAGATCACAGTCTCACCCAAAGTGGTTATGAGAGTTTGTAGAACTAGGTTTCTACAACCAAAGGGATATTACGTTATGGAATCTATGTATTCCCTTATGTATTATACTTATATACAACTTCACATACATAAAAATATATTAAGGAAGATGATATAGGTGTTGTCCTTGATGGCAACTCACACAAATGACAGTTCATAGTGCAAGAGGTTAACAATAAAGGATTATAGATCAGACTCTAGAGATTGAAGAAAGAGAGGTATATGTTGGTTCATTGTGTCAAAGTAGCATATACACACAGGAACACATAACAAAAAGATTGTATATGTATACACACACTCCCACAGGAGGAAAAGTGCGTACATGTTAGAAAACCAAGGTTTCAGTCCAAGGTATTGGTCCAAGGTATTTGGTCCTAGGTATTTGGTCCAAGGTATTTGACCCAAGTGGTTTTGGTCCAAGGTATTGACAAAGGCCCTAAAGCTATATAAGGAGGAGAAGATCATTAGGTGGAGCGGTGCAAGGAATGAATATCTTATGAAGAGTGAGGTCAAAAGCAAATATGCTTGTATGGGTTTATGGTGCTTTGCTTGATCTAAACTAAGGATGAACCTTAGTGGTTGATGAGGGATGATATCTAATGATTGATCAGGATCTGAAGTGAATTATTATTATATGGTTTGATTATGGATAGTATAGATCTAAATGTTAACACGTGATTTACACTAAAAATGTTCTGATCTGGGTATGAATGAATTATGAAATAGTTGTGTTGTTTTAAGTTAGCATTTGTAGATCTGTACGTTGGTTCGCTTTGATAAAAGTGCTTATACACGTTGCTTCAGCACATCAAAGTAGCATATACATTATGAAATATGATATTTGAAGTTGTGGTTGGTTCTGGTTGTTGTTGCATAGTTCTGGGTTCTGCTTTGTGTTCTGGTGACTATGTTTTGATGATAGTGTTCTGAATGTTAAGATTGATTGATTGTGATTTGCTTCAGCGATGATGGGTCTTCAGCGATTGAGTGATTCAGTTGTGATTAATTCAGAGATTGAAGATTGAGTTTCATTGATTGGTTGATGCAGATGTATTTGATGGTTGAATTTTAGTGGTGATTGATTTTCAGCTTCAATGTTCTTGATGGATCCAATATGAAAATTTGATGCGACGCGGCCTTCAAATTATGGTGTTGTGTTCTAGGAATTTTTAGTCTAAAAATTTATGAAACGTGGTCCCTGGAGGATACTGAGGGTTGGAGCCTTTAGTGAGGAAGTCGAAGCTTCCTAGTAGTAGTGGCTGGTGATTTGATCAAGGGGTCAGAGCTCCCTTCCAGTAGCAGCTGGAGAACGAGTGAAGGTTGGAGCCTTCTGTAGGTTGGCGCCTACGTACTAGTAAAAGGATCAACTAGTACAAGAGCCAGGGGGTTGGAGCTCCCTTCCAGTAGCAGATGGAAAACGAGTGAAGGTTGGAGCCTTCTATAGGTCAGCGCCTACGTACTAGTAAATGGATGGGCTAGTACAAGAGCTAGGGGGTTGTAGCTCCCTTCCAGTAGCAGCTGGAAAACGAGAGAAGGTTGTAGCCTTCTGTAGGTGGGTGCATACGTACTGGCATGAGTCTGCACCAATACAAGATTGTAAATAGGTTTTTCTTATATTAAAAGAAGACAGCAACAAGTGGTTTTTGTCTCGCATTGGGCTTCCACCTTAAATCTTGGTGTTCATGTGTGTTTCTTATGTGTGATGGTTTGTTTCCAGTTATTACTGCACATGGTTACTATTTATATGGTTAATGAAGTATTGATGCACTGATTAAATATCAACATATGATGAATTAACTGAATCATAATTTTGCTGGATATACGTTGATTGCCTTAAATACAGTTTCATGTATGTGCGAGCTACCTTCATTGAAGTAGTGTATATAAATCAGACTATGAAAAGAAAAAGTTATTGATTTGACTACTACTAATTCACACCCCCCCCCCCCC
>APFE031648307.1:233324-254928 GCA_000404065.3 Pinus taeda
TAGATTATTTTAACAAGTTGTTAAAATAATAAAATATAGTTTGTTAATGCTTGCATGCATGTGACAATTATTATTTTAGATAACTGAGAATTCGCTCATGGATAATTGTCGCATGTCAGTTCTGTCAGAGACCCAGTTGAGATCAGATGTGGGACAGTGTACTATCAGATGCTTGGATATTTCTAATAAGTATTCCTTGCATGGAGAAGGATCTATTATAGGAGATTGGAGGACTTGTGGCCTATATATTGAGGCCTAGTAGTCCATGATTTTCATCTTCTGATTAAAGATCATCAGAGTACAAAGAGAGAAGGATAGCTATTGAGATGATTCTTTTTGTATGTTGAAGAGGATTTCCACTTGATTGATAATACAGTGTTGGGGTTTTATGCTGGTGCTTTCCCCAGTGATATATTCTGTGTTATGTGTGATTATTTCTCTTGATCAGTTATGCATGTTTCTACTTGATGTTGCTCATGAATTCGATTATGCTTCCTCTTAATGTTTTGTAGAAGTAGATCATGTGTTTTGCTTTATTACATTGCATTACCAGTTTGATCTACAGGTGAAATTTCTACAGTGTGTTGCACTATCAGATGCTTAACTATTTCTAGTAAGTAGTTTTTGCATGGTTGAGGAACTAGTGTTCTCAAGGAATACGTAGTTGGACCATTGGTTGTTTTTGGTATGTTGGAATTAATAGCATATTCTTTTGCTATTATTTCCTAAGAAAACTAGGTAAGGACCATAGGGAAAGCCTATATAAACAGGGCTTGGGTGGTTCATGAGACATATCTTCATATCTTCATAGTTCATTGAGAACTGAATAGCTATTGAGCTAATTCTTTGTGTATGTTGTTGAGGATCTACACTTGATTGATAATACTGTGTTGGGGTTTTATGTTGGTGCTTTCCCCAGTGATATATTATGTGTTACGTGTGATTATTTCTCTTGATCAGTTATGCATGTTTCTACTTGATGTTTCTCATGAATTTGATTCTGCTTCCGCTTAATGTTTTGTAGAAGTAGATCATGTGTTTTGCTTTAGTACATTGCATTACTAGTTTGATCTACAGGTGAAATTTCTACAGTGTGTTGCGTGGTTCCCCCTGCTTCTTCAGTGTCATCCTTGGTTGGGGTCATCCATTCGGCTGACCATTGTTGTATTATTGCGAGTAGGTCATCTTCAGTGACCAATTATGGCATAGGGTTCCATGTCTCCATTGGATCCTTTAGTACCTTGGTGTAGACTATGTGAAAATCAGCCTTGAATGTTGCAATGTTGCGGTACTAATCATACAAACTAGGTGATAACCTGGGATATTGGTTCAACACCATGTGAAAATCCATGCTCAATAGCACAAAGAAAATTGGTTCTCTTGTGTGTTGAACGACTCCTTAGTATGCCACAGTGAGGCATACCACGCGACTTCACATACATCTGTTTCAATGGGAGGAAATTGTGAATCCTCTAGCTCCTTCCATGTGATCAACATGATGATCAAGATCAACCATGTGTAATGAAATGTTTTCCCTTCCTCCTGCGCTTCCCAGCAATCCTCCAAAAACACCCTACATAAGTACTCGACCCAATTAAATAGAACCCCGTCACTCCACTCTGCAACCAAAGAAGCCACGGCTGCAAGTACTTTGTTTGTTTTGCATTTCCTCAATATTTTCCCTACTAAAATGTGTGCGGTGAAGCACACCCCTTCATCGCTGATAGAGTTGATATGGTAATCGCGTGAATCCTTGATAATCCCAAACTTCTCCTTCATGGTCTACGGCATTGCCTTGTCTTGGATCTTACCATGGAATTGTTCAATGGGGTCCTTTCCTTGGTGAGGTAGCCCAGTAATCCTTCTTATCAGCATTTCGTTGATTGGGATCATTGTCCCTAGCCAGAGGCATCCATCATGCACCAATTATACTAATTGTTGCACACAGGCTATGTTGGATATGCTTCTACTAAAGTGTGGCACATATAGAATGTTTAACAAGCCTAGTCTCTACAATCCTGTAGCCCACGGGTGCAGTTCCAACCTCGTAACTATGCTCTCTGGATAATAGATCTTGTGTAGGTACTTGCTTGGCTTGAATTGCAGATATTTACTTCTATCATTGAAGTCCCAATCCTCCATTTTCAATTGCGATATTTTCCCCAACACTTCGCCTTCAAATGAAACTTTCTCCAATAGCAATAGTGTGAACATGTTGAACTTCACATCCTTTAGATATTTGACTGGTTTGGCGCTCGGTTTTCTCAGTGGAAAATATGGTGGTAGTACAAAGGGAATTTATGCACCCTCTGCCTCTATCTGGGGCACCTTGACTTCCTCCTCATTGTCATCAAATTCCTTTGGTTCTTCCTGATGTACTGTCTTCGCTTTCTCCTTAGGTTTCTTTTCTTGCTTGGGCTTCATCTACTTCTCTTTTGTTGTCTTCTTCCTTGGGGAAGTTCTTAGTTCTACTCCTTTAGCTGGCCTCTTTTTAGGTATTTTCTTGGGTTTTTCTCCTATAACTACTTGTTTCCATGGTGACCTTGCACGCCTTGAGGACATGGGTACACTCGCTGCTGTAGAAAATTTGTGATAGGTTAACTCGATAATGCAATATAAATCAAAGTAGAATACTATAACCTACTTCTACTATCAATTTGCGGAAGCTTAAATATCGAGTTGAACAATATAACCAGAAGAAGAAAAATCAATGGCACAATACACATGAAAATACTTTGGGGAAAGTCTCAGATAAAAACCCCACACTATTGTATTATCATACATGGTGGAAATACATAGGAATTATACAAATCCTTAGCTCTCACAGCTAGCCAGCTCTCAGTACAATCCTCATAGATGCTCATAGGAAATCTTGGATTCTCTCTAGCCATCCTCTCTGCCTTCTAAGCTCCTATTTCCTTGCGTTGTTCCTTGTGGATGATTAGCCTATTACCAAGTGGAAAAAAAAAACCTTCAAAACTGCACAATCCTCAAGGACAAATCCTTGACTGCATGCATTATTTTTCTCCATGAAAAAACACATGCAACTAATAGTACATTGTCCTTGAACATTAATCTCAATTGGGTCTTTCTCAGAATAGACATGTATGAGTTTCTGATGAGGGAATCTTCAGTTAACTAGAGTAGCACTAGTTGAGTGCATTAATGCATCAACTGACTATTAACTCACTATTAGTTCCTCAAACAGTTTGGAACTAATTTAACTGGACTTAACTCAGTAAACTAAGTTAACTAGTTACAACTCAAATATAACACAATCTTATCTCCTTAATTTAAGGGATCACTCTTGCATGAATTCAGAAATACTTCTAACTTGAATTTCTCCAACTAATTAATTTGAAATAAATTAATTAATTATTTTCAAGTAGCTGTTAAGAGTAAATTCGATTTTAATTCACAATTTAATTCAAGGAAAAATTAAATTGGAATATTCTTGTTGCCATATTTCAACAACTACTGCAGATTGACCAGCCTGGGCTTCCATGAATCCTGCTAACCCTTTCTTTGCAAATTCTCTAGAAATTTCCTCAAATCTTCTCTCAGACATACAACAACTCACTTCTCTCAAACTAGACAGCAAAGTGTAAAATGTGGCATGGGACATGACCTTTATAGCAAATTGGAATTTTGAACCTCATGATTGGCTTTATATTTTTCTCATTTAATGCAAGTATGGCACTAGATTCAACCACTTGTGCTTCATAAATGCCCTTTTCCCGCACATTTTAATGGAAACTTTCTTTTAACAGTAGCTTTTTCCTTCCAACGATTATATTTTTCTAGTTATCTTCGACAATCACACATTAATCTATCCTCTGTTGTGGTAATTATGAACTTTGACATACTTATGAATATTGCGCAGTAATCCTTCTTCAGCGGTTCTTTTGAACTTTAACATACTTCTAAATATTGCGCAGTAGCCTTCTTCGACGAGGTCCTCTTCTGTAGAGTAGGTTATAGTCCAGTGTCCACTGTCAACTGCAGGTGGCATTAAGACTCTTATTCTTTTGTCTTTTAGTGTGAAGCTCTAGGGATAGAGTCATCCCTGTAGACCTTCAATCTGCTACCATTCACTCGTCCTGGAATCATCTAACTGTTCAACTTCGCGAGTTGAACTGCGTCACCATCAGAGACATGTTTGATGATATATAGTCCTAGCCAATGTGTCTTAAATTTTCCTGGGAACTTTGTGAGTTTTCTATCATAGAATGGTACAAGATCTCCTTCCCAGAATATCTTTTTCTTCATGTGCCTATCATGCCAGGCTTTCTCCCTTGATTTTCGTACTTGTTGATGAAAACCTGGTATAAACCTGTCCTCTTCCAAAGAAAGAAATTGCACCATCCTCTCCTCCATTATATCAAAATATTCCATGTCTGTGAAGGCTGCAATTCTTAAGCTGGGCACAATGTATTCCATAGGCACGACTGCTTCTTGTCCATATACCAACCTAAAATTTGTATGGCCTGTCAATTTCTTGCATTTTGTCCTATACACCCACAACACTGCTGGAATCCTTAGATACCAGTCATTTCTGTTCATATTTCACACCTTTTTGAGTGCATTCTCCATAATTTTGTTTAAAGCTTCAACTGTCCCATTTCCTTGAGGGTGACATGGGGTACTTTTCTGATGATGTACTTGAAACTATTTAGGCAGTGCCTCAATAGTCTGATTTTAGAAATGTGAGCCTCGGTCACTCATTAATATCTTTGGACACCCAAATCTGGACAGGATGTATTCTATAATGAACTTTGCAGTGGCATCTACGCTACAACCCTTTACTGGTTGTGCCTCGGCCCACATCATCAAATAATCAGTTGCAGTGATTATGTATCTTATGTCAGTCTTCTTTCATGGTGGGTTAATAGGTCCAACAAATTCAATAGCCCATTTTTCAAATGCTTGCCACGTCACCTATGGATTTAATGGCATTTTGTCTCTTCTAGATGGCCTTCCTATTCTTTGAAATATATCTCACACTTAAAAAAAAAAAATTGCATTCTTATGTACTGTGGGCCACCATAACCCAGCTCTCAATATTTTCTACACAGTGGCCTTTCCTGTGTAATTTCCACCTGCGACTCCTCCATGAGCTTCTGCTATAAAATTTTGTCTTTCATGTTTAGGGACGTATCTGAGCAATATTTCATCCGGTCCCATTTTGTACAAGTGCCTTGCAATCAATGTGAAATCATCTGCTTTTATCACCGACTCCTTCTTCTACTGCGTAGTGTACTTTGCGGGTGCCATTCCCGCGGCCAAAAACTGAATAATATCCACAAAGTGATCATCTGTGACCTTGATTATGAACAATTGCGTGTCAAGCAGGTTATCTTTGATATTGGTGGGTTCTTCTCTTGTCTCCAATATTGACAGATGATCGGGCTCGACATTCAATCTTCCCGGCTTGACTTCAACTTCAAAATCGTACTCCTGGAATAACAACAACCATTGACAGATTTTTCCTCCTAAAACAAGCTTATTCACCAAATATTTCAATGCAGAGTGATTAGTGAACATCTTGAAATGTTCTCCCAACAAGCAGTGCTTGAACTTTTGTAGCACATAAAACATAGCTAACCCCTCTCTTTCTGCTGTAGTATAGTTATTTTTTTCCTCAGACAATTTTCTTCTTGCAAAAGCTATGAGGTGATCAATTTTGCTTTCTCCTAGTTGTGCCAACACTATACCCAGCACTATGTAAGATGCATTGACATGTACATGAAATTCCTTCTTCTAGTATGGAAAAACTAAGATCGGTGCAGTTACCATCTTTTCCTTCAGTATATCTAGACTCTTTTAACATTCTTTGTCCCATTTAAAAGTGACATGTTTCTTCAATAACTTCTCCATTGCGCAGTTATCTGCGCATACCCTTTTATAAACTTTTTGTAATAGCCAGTGTGTCCAAACATTGTGCTCATTTGTCTCACTATTTTTTGTGCTGGCAAGTTTATAATGATTGATATCTTCGCGGGGTCCACCAACAAACCCTGTTTGCACACAGTATTCCCCAATAGTATACCATAAGGCACACAAAATATACACTTATTGAAGTTTAATGAAATTTGATGCTACCTACATGTATCCATCATAAGCTTAAGCTCTAATATGCTCCTTTAATAGCCCAAAAATTGTCCAATCATCAAAGTAAACTTCCAAGAATTTGTGTATATACTCATTAAATGTTGCGACTACAACTCTAGAAAATATGGCAAGTGCATTCTTCAAGCCAAAAGGCATCATCGTGTACTGGAATGAGCCCCACTCTCTTGCAATATTTGTCTTATGTCTATCTTATGGTACAATTATGATCTTATGGTAACTCCAAAATCCATCTGTGAAAGAATAGGCCTCGTGACCTCCTATATTGTCCAAAACTTCATGAACACATGCATCATTTAGTTTCCTCAAGTAAACACAAATTTTGATCTCTCCTTTAGTCTTCTTTTCCTGAACTATCATGAGACTTACCCATTTAGAATCTTTGACAAGTTGGATGATCCCTACTGCTAGAATTTTATCTAATTCTTCCTTCATCTTTTCCTTGTATTTTGGATTCAACCTACACGGTCTTTTCTTCACCGACTTCACATCAGGTTTTAGATGGATCCTCATAACTCCTAGGTCCCCTAATATGCCCTTCATTTCTAAAAAATTAGTAGGGAATAACTCTTGGTATTCATGTAGCAGCTCTGTGATTTTACTAACTATATATGCAGCCCAATAATCTCCAATCATCGTGAACTTCAGATCTTCCTTTGTCTGAATATTCACTTTATGTGTTTTAACTAGTTGTGATATATCCAATATTTTTGGTTTTCGTCCAATAACTTCGCAGTGTCCTTCTGATTCTGGTATATCAATATTGCGTGGATCTTCATCTTCTTCAACAGTGATATTATAACATTCCAATGCATTTGGTAACTACACAGCCCAATCATGTTGCCAAGTTAATGGAGCTTCATTCTCAGAAACCTTTTCTCTCATTACCTAAAGACTTGATTCTATACACCGACAATCATCTTCAAAACTAAATGTTAGCATGAACCCTTCAACCATATTAGCCCAGTTCGTCGTTCCATGTCGCATTTTTGTTTCAAGATACCATTTCATAGGAATCGTTTCTAGTGTGTGGATATGTTAGTGTCAGTATATGCATACTTCCATCCGGGATCAAATATGCTCTTTGCATTTTCATTTTAGGTGTCTCATACTGAATTTTTTATCATTCCATTAGGTCATGTTAAAATGGTCCACTGATGGTTGTTCAATTGACCACTTGCATCATTTGTTGTTCAATTTCTATTCAATTGACTTGTTGTTCCTTTGATGTTCAGTTGTTGTTCAATTGACCTGTTGTTCCTTTGCTATTCAATTGACCTATTGTTCAATTGTTGTTAGGCAATATTCCTCTTCTCATTCAATTGAGATTTCAAATATGTTACTATAAGTGTCAAGGTAGTTGTCTTTCCATTAGGTTTTAGGGTTCATTTCCAAGGTATTTCCATTAGGTCTTAGGGTTCATTTACAAGGTATGAAGCATGATTTCAAATGTCAATAAAGGGCAGCAAAGGTATGAGGATGAACAATAAACAAAGAGTAATTGTCAATAAGTCATAATGACTGTATAAATATCTTTTGTCACTCATGTAATTTTCATCTCAAAAACATGTTTTTGAGATGAAAATAGAGTATTTTAGTTTTCTTATATTTTTGATGTAATTTAAGTCATTATATGTAATAATTGTTCCCAATGTTGCCTAAGCATGTCTCCTTGTTGCAAGAAATGAAACCATTGAAGAAATCAGCTCAATCAAAGCATCATCCACCTGTCAAGAGCAAAAAGGGTCTGAAAGTCAAAAAAGGCATTAAAGTGAGAATTTGAAAAATGACAAAGAGATAAAGGTATTAAATAGAGATTTGAAAGCAAAATAAAGGTTCCAAACAAACATTATAAAGTGGGCCTTTTCATGAGAAAAATCAAAATCATCCTCTTTATAAAGTTTCAAAGGCATTTATCAAAGTTCATTAGTTCCTTTGCATTCTAAGTTATCATTGGCAAAGAGGAGATTGAGTGAAGGAAACAAAAAATCAAAAAGGTGCATTTACTGAGGGCGCTGCGCACTGGGAGAAGGTATTGTGCACCTGTAGGATCAAGGGTGCATTTGCCAGCTCGATCCTGAGTTAAATTTAACGGTGTTGCGCGCCTGTAGGGTGAAGGGCGCACCTGCTAAGAGCGTTGCGCACTGGGAGAAGGTGCTGCATATTTGGCCAGAGGAGCTTGGCAAACCCTACGAGTGCCAAAACATCATTTCCTCCACCTAATCCAAGCCACAAAGGTTTCAACTGCCTGCATTCAATAAGTAAGTGGCATGGCATTCCTCTTTCTCCATCAAATAAAGCAAATTGGCACACTAAAAGTTGAAACCCTAACAAAACTCCTTTGGATGCTTCCAAAATAATTTCATTAATCAAAATTGTAGTACTTCTCATACTTTGCCACCTTCCAATCACCCTCACTGTGTTTCACTCCACCTCCTCATTGTTTCACTCATCTTGGAATTTATATTGGTTCCTCAAGTTTTCACCCGCAAAGCATGGTAGAATACAGTAGTTTAGAGGAAGGTGAAGGACAACCCAGGAGGCCAATCAAGAAAGGAGGGAGAATTATTAGATTTGAACCCACTAACACAACAGAACTTATGGCATCACCACTTGCAGGATCGTGTTTTACGCACATGGGTTTTTTAGAGTTTTGTCAAAAGTTTGAGATGGTGAATTTTCATCAGGAGTTAACCAAGCAGTTCATCCTCAATTTGCAAAACAACCAGGTCACTTTAGACGGGGTCACATTCACTATATCTTCAGCCATCATATCACAGGCCACTGGAATTCCAAATGCAGGAGAGAAATGGTTCAAGCAGAAAGAGCTGCATCACAATTTTTATGAGTTATATCTTAAAACAAGGTTCAAAAATGATAAGAAGGGAATTTTCCCTTTCTCTTATCTTTTGGTCAAATATGTGCCATTGATAAAGATCATCATGAGGTATTTCACATGTGAGGGTAGGTTTTCCCGACTATACTCATACCACATCAAGTTACTCATGCACTTTACTAGGGTAAGAATGCTCAATTTGCCATATTACCTTTTTAGGAGCATTGACAAGATGACATATATTGCTTAGAAAAGGGACCCAGCTCATTAGATGCATAGTATTTTCCATTATTCTCTTATCAAAATGATAGTTCTCCATCACTTAGATCAACTAGGAATTACTTGGGAGGCCTTCATAGCTAGTGAGATATTTAATGAAACACCTACTCATCTAGCTCCCCGCATTCCTCCATCATCCTCCACTCATCCATCTACTTCTTCTCATCCACCCTAGCATACTTATCACTCATATTCAACAGGTCATTCTTCACTAGACACCTCCACACCATCTACATCACCATTTCATGTAGCCATTCATTCACCCACTAGAGATGATGACAGTGATGAGGGACATGATGAGCATAATGACGGTGAGGGACATGATGTACACAATGAGCATGGTCATACTATTATACCACAGAGTAGCAATTTGCAGCCATTTTATTTCACCTATCAGAGGGGAAAGAGGCAGGTCTTTACCCCATGGAAAGTGGGAGGGGCCTTCCCTTCGTCATCAAAATTACAAGTTAAAGGGAAGGAGAAAATGGTAGAGGAAGCAGAGGTCAAACAACAACATGAAAAGCATGACATTGAAAAGGAATTTCTCCTTGTGTACACTAGTGATGAGGAGGGAAACAAATCTTCTCAATCTGCCTTGAGAGCAAAGGATGCCAAAATCAGGGAGCTTGAGATTAATTTACAAAGAGCCCAATATGTTATCTCCTTTTATGAGCAAGAGAACAAGCAGCTAGAGGATAAGCAGGAGTTGATGCAAATCAAATATATCAAGGCAAAAAGGGAAGTTGAGAAAGCCAAATTTTAGCTTGATGAGGCTTATGGAGATTATGGACAGTCGGATGATGAACAGGGACAAAGAAAAATGCCAAGAACAAGAGGATTAAAAAAGGCCTTAGAGCTTCAAGATAAAAAGAGGCAGAATTGGAAGAGCAGCTCACTGTAAATGAGAAATTGGTCAAGGACATAGCTGAAAACATAGAGTCTTGGCTTGAGAAAGTGAACACACACTTGCAGACCATCTTGGACAAAGCAAACAAAGATGTGGAGTTGCAATGGAAGATGGCTAATTATTATGCAAGGAGAAACCAAGTGGCAAGGAGCAAGCTCAAAAGAGCTCATGAGAAAATTGACAAATTGACCAAGCAAGAGGAGAGGAGGAGACTTGAAATGCTTGCTGAGGCATCCCTACATGCCTATAATCTTTGATTAGTCATAAAAACACGTTTTTAGGCATGATGGATTATTTTTGAGTTTGGAAGAAGTTGTTGTGTTTTTCAGTCCATTGTTTGCATAGTCATGGAAGGCAAACGTGCAACGCCATGGGCGTTGCACTCTTTTTTGAGGCATCTAATCAACAAAAGGTCAGAATTTTTGGGTTTATAGTGATGAATACATACACCTTTTACTATTGATAAGGATTTGGAGGAGAATAGGTTGGGAAAAAGGTCAAAAAACACCCAAAAATGACCTTTCTTCCCTCTTTTTGGCCTGGGCGCTGAGCAGCATTGGAAGAATTGAATTTTGATATTGAAAATGAACTCCAAATGCAAAAATTCAAGATGTTCTGGAACGTAGATAGACAAAGCTTTCCAACAAGCTATTTTGGGCCTAATTTGGACATCGGGAAGGCCTCCAAAAGTGCAGCTGAAGTTGAAGGGTGCGCTTGGCATTAGAGTTGCGCGCCTAGCACTTGTGCTGCGCTTTTGACACTTTGTCCAGATTTTCACTGTTTCGTCCCAGTTTTCACCTTCACTTTGGAAAATCATGAATTTATCTATGTAAATGATGAGTTAAATGTAATTATCATGTTTCTAGTGCTTACTAGGGTAAATACATTAGGTAAAGAAAGTTCATGAGGTGTAATGAATCAGTTTGCTTGGATTAGGGATGAGTTACTTTGACCACCGTATTCTCTTGTTATTAGTTCAAAATTTCTTGGATCTTTCCCTCTTCTCATGGATTCGACCCCCTGAGGTTAGGATGGGTGGTTTGAAGCCTATATTATGTATTTCCCTAGTCATTTTTAGAGGTTGGTGTGGAGCTATAAAAAGGGTCTCTTTTTCGCTATTTCAAAGAGTGTCTCAGTCTGAGGCCTAGCATTTTCCAGAGTAATGCTCATAGTACAAATGTTTGAAACTACAAAAGTAAATGGATGCGTGTCTACAACTTAACTACTTCAAAAGGCTAAATCACACATTCAGATATTAAGCAATGTATCAGTCAAGGGTTCGGTAGCAATAACCCATCCCTTTAGAAACTAATGGAAAAGAAATCAGAGAATGGATCAGGGGTCTGGAAGCCGGGCAGCAGATGCCAATGCTCACTACAGCCTGAGATCATCCTTCTCACCAAAATAACAAATAACAAGAAATGGAACGGTAGATAAAGAGAACAGCAATGAAATGGAATAGAAACCTTAAAATGGAACAGCAATTCGGAAATGAAACAGCAATTCGGAAATAGAACAGCAATTCGGAAATGGAACAACAATTCGGAAATGGAACAGCAATCAAGGAATAGAGCAGTAACTAAGTCTAACAAGCTGTGAATCTATTCAATCACGTGCATTAGTTATAACCAAACATCAATCCTTCATTCTTAAAGATGTACACACAAATGGAACAGCATTGCCTACAGATACATGATGGAACAGCACTGAAAAACCATATAAACACAACGTGTTCAGTCTGATTCAGTTGTCACTCTAATTAGAAAGCGTACGGTTGCATCTCAAGATGAAACAGTAATATTCAAGAATTCAATAATCATATAAAATTAGAGCTTCCAAGATAAATTCTGTAATGCTAAGGCACACTCGCATAACACAAAAACTATGTAATGGAACAACAATATCCTGTAGAAATTAACTGTATTATACCAACACCTAAAGGAATAGTAACATGATGCAGCGTCAATACAACACTTTTGTTTGCAGGAACATTAATGGATTAAACACGACAGAGCATGTGACATAAACTTTATAAAACACGTCAAATTACCAGATCACGTTGATAAGCAAACCACACAGAAACCACGCGTAATGGTACAAGAGAAAGTGTCCTCCAGGGTCGGGCCCTTAGCCTCCAGGGGTACACCACTTAAGGTTATTCCAGGCTCAAAGATAAAAGAGTAACCAAGTATGTATTAATGCATGAAGTAAAATTACAGTAGAGCAAGTCTTAACAAGACGTAATGATCATAGTCTTGATCTTTTAAAAGAAATTACATAAGAGCATAACCATGCTTTAGCTAACAATGATGCCCCTTATATAAGGGTGACGACGGAGATATATATATGCAGAAATAGATATTCGCATAATCGTTAATCCTGAGTCACTTCTTCTCTTTTCTGCGCCAAGCTGGTATCTCCACTTCCTTTCCTAGGTTGGTCTGTTTTGATCTGGTTTGCATGCGGTCTCTCGTCGAAGGGATAGCAGTTAACCCATCTTTTTCTTTTCCTTTAGGACGGCCACTTTTCGTTTTTCCTCCTCCTGTACATGGAAACGACAATTGACAGCGTTCTATATTAATCTCACATGTTTCGTTATAATTCTTCATCATTTTCTAAGTTCATAATGCAAAAAGGCTTATAAGTCCTAATGAAAAGATACTGAAATAACCATCAAAACATACCTTCTTTGATACTCCACAGTTGGACTTAGTGGGATGCTTATGCTTTGAAGAGACATCATTTTGTATCAGTGTTAGCGGGAGATTAATGAAAATTTGCAGCTATTTCTTTGGGATCCATGTGGTATGATGCTCAGATCAATTTTTCTTGTGTTAAAATGTGTTAAAATGTATTGTTGTCTCTGTTTCATCATTTCATACTCTTATGTGAATGTATACAAGTTTGAAAGGCAAAATCCATAACTTTTATGCTCTGTTTTGGGTAGACATTTCACAGTCTGTGTTTTCTTTAGTTTAGGAAGAATCCATGAGGTTTACATGCTCTTCCTAACTCCTCACCTGTCTTTTCACCTCGCCCATCAAACCATAGAGTGTTGAGCCTTGTGCCTACCTTGCCCCATCGAAACCCTGCAATTTTGACCTAATTTCCTTGCCCAAATTGTTTGGCTCCTCCTGATCCAGCAAAACCCTTTCAAGAATCAAATCAAACCTTGTGCTACTATACCTAGCCTAGTATCAATTTCTAGATCCAGTCAATTTGGTTGAGATCCTTATGGAGAGAGCCCTCTCTTGGCCTAGTAGGGCTAGCTACTTGGCTAAGCATGGTTTTTGGTTGCCTTGGCATTGCCTTCCTTCAACATGAGGTTCAATCCAAGTGATAATATGATAAACCCAAGTACCCACTCTTGTTATGGAATTTCTTTCCAAACCGAAGTGCAGCAATGAATATGCTCCTGAGGATCAACCTTACCATCATATTTAACTTCTAATTCAGTGTCAATTGATCCAAATCTAATCCACATTAATCTTCAACACTACTGCCAATCTGCTATATTTCTTTTATGAGTACCCCACCATCTAGCAATTGTAGCCTTCAGGGCTACATCCAAAGCTTGCAACCTCTATTCTTCAAGAAACAGACTTACTTCTCTAATCCCATCATAATAAGGCATATTACATACCCCAAAATTTATGCGACAAAGTGATTTTGTGGTAGAGACTTCATATAAAATGTTCTTCCAATTCTCCAATTATTCCTCGGAATTTGAAGTACAAGAATTGTCATGTTCCCAACCTAATTTTCCATCTGTAGTGGGATTAATCCAATCTTCCTCCTTAGCTATTATCTGATAAATGTTGTCGATATTTGTGTCGCAATACTCATCCCAGACAGGTTATGTATAACACACTCCTTTTGAGGGGTCAAGAGGGACAATAACCCTCATATCATCTTTTCCAAACACCGTGTGTCTCTTCTTCAAATCGATTATCTACAAATTATAAAAATCCCAATCCAATCCAAACAATGCCAGATAAGGGTTACTATCATCTACAATTTCAATCACTTCGAAGTTTGCAACGGTTCAAACTCCTTCGATGTCTACTATGATTCCAGGTAACCTTCCCATAGGGATGATCTTTTATTGGTTAGCCATCCTCAACTATATTGGGCACCATTGCAACTTCGGTCTTCCCATTGACTCCCAGTTTTCTTAGGTAACATGCTGGCATCATATCCTTAATCTAGGATTACTTGATCCATATCATATTCCCTGATCTGCATAGCTAATCTCATTTCCTTCCCCTTTCTCTTCTTGTGTCGATGTGAATTATTCACGATGTACAGATCACTTCACAGTATCTCTTTATTAGCGCGGGAGTCTATCAGCTTCATGAGTCCTTCAATAACTCTATGATTCCTTAACAACTTCATGCAAGTCTATAAAAATTACTTCAAAATGTTTGGATCTAATTCTTGTGTTGGAGTACACGCTTTGTCGTAGTCCTTCTTTGGTATTAACTTCGGTCGTGTTGGGACGGGGTCCTGTTACACATCGTTTTGTAACTATCCCTATACTCCTCGTTCCTTGATCCTGGATGACGTCTACAGTGACCCTCATGTGTTTCCCTGTCATGAAGAATATGTCCTTACATCCCTCTTCATCTACAAAACATTTCCCTCTTACATCATTTCCCAAGAATATTACTTCAAACTTAGTTTTCAAGACTGACGTTGTCACTCAGTTTCTTCCCTACGCTAATTTGCAGAGTCTAACTTTGTACCTAGTGCTAAACAGCATTGGTAATCCATTCATGATCCGCGCTGACCCTCTTTTGGAATTTTTTTAAAAATGGAGTCAAAGCTTCCAGGTCTAGAAGCTTGGTGAATGAAAGTCTCGTAAATGGTTAAGCTAGATAGAGTCAAGAGAGACTGTTTGGGATCCTTTCCCCTATTAAAATGGAACAAACCAAAAGGGATAAGGCCTCTCCCATCATAAGAGGATCCATTTCCCCTCTCTCAAGCTATATAAACTCCTCCTTTTCCAACCCCAGCTAGCTAATGAAACGGATGGAATAACCTGCAAATCTTGATAGCCATCTTAAGAGTCTTAGCCTTCTAGTTTGTGTTTATGAAGGGAGAATAAACTTGTACTTTGTTTGGTTTGGAGAAAAGAGGAAGAATCCTTTAGTTTCCATTGTTTTGAGCATGAAACTTGACATACTAACAATGGTGCTAGAACTCGTACATGTTGAAGGAAATCTGCAACGCTAAGGCGAAGGTTGTACTTTCATTTTTGTCATAATAATACAGCTAATATTTTGTTTCCTATATCAATTGCATATGTTAGTTGGTATCTTAAGACTCCTTGGCCTATTAAGTAGGTTGATATATTGTTTGCTATCATGTGTGCTTTGGTTTCTTGTTTATTTGTTTCAGGTGCTTGATTGACATTAAGGAGTTGATCGTTGGAGCAAAGGCATAAGGACTTCATCAAACAAGGATTAGCGATACAAGAGGTAGGATCTTATCCATGCTCAATCTAAGGGAACTTATATTAGATTGTTGTAGAATTTTCTCTACAAATCAGCTAGCTCAATGATATCATGTAGAAATTTCACCTACAGATCAAACTGATATATGCAATGTACTAAAGCATAATGCTAGATCTACATCTACCATAAACTTTGCACAAGCTAATTGAACATGAGCAACATCAAGCATGAACACATATAATTGATAAGAAGGAATCAATCACACATAACACAAAAGAATTTATCCGGGAAAATCACCAACCTAAAACCCCATCTTTGTATTATCAATCAGGTGGAAATCCTCAACAACATACAAAAAGAATCAGCTCAAAAGTTATCCTACTCTCTCTGTATTCTGATGATGTAAGCTCATGGACTACCTAGGCCTGAATATATAGGCTACACAAGTCCTCCAAGCTCTTATTTCCTTGCGCAATTTTGATTGGGGTCCAATGTCATAACATGTGTGAATTGGCTACATCATACCTGCTATAACCTCAGGTCCAACTACGCAATCCATAAGGAATAATATTCCTTCTGCATGTAAGGAATATTCACGAGGAATATCCTAGAAACTGATAGTACACTGTCCCTCCATCTGATCTCAACTAAGTCTCTATATGAACTGACATACATGAGTTATCTAAGCTATAATATTCAATTATCTAAAAGTACCAGTTGTTACATGCAAGCATTAACAAACTGAATCTCATTAATTTAACAACTTGTTAAATTAATCTAACTGGACTTGACTCAGTTAAATAAGCCAACTAATTACAACTCATAATTACAACTCATCCTCATCCTTTAACTGATGGTTAAATCCCTCAAGCAAAGGATAAACTGTTGCATGTCCTCACATAGACTTCAAGTTCATAATTCCTTAACTAATTAACTCTTAGAGAATTAATTAATTTATTTTCAAATGGCTATTAAGTTCAAATTCGAATTTTAATTCCTATGTTTAGTCCAGGGACAAACTAAAATAGAAATCCATCCTAAACTACTAAAAATAGAATGTTATCTTTAGCACTTCCATTTTTCATTCCCTGTCGCTCAATCCAGCACTGGTACCCAAACTACTATTTTTAGAATTTCTAGTTTTAGTAATTTCTTGTTGCCATTTTCAACACTCCCTCTCAACAAGAAAGGCTTCCTCTCGAACCTGACCCTGTGCCTTCGAAATGTTCTGCATGAAACACTTCTACCAAGTGTGGTTGCTCCAACAACTCTCGGAACAAAAAAAACTCCCAATGGACCTCTCTGTTGGGCTAGAAGCATATTTTGATGCTAAAGCTCTACCTACTACTGACAAGTGCTCCCTCTCTGACCTCTGTGCTACTGCAACATCTCCATGCATCTCACACCGTTGCACACCTCTCTGTGCTACTCTACACTGTGCATCTCGCATTACTGCAACCTACTAGCTCTATGCTGTCGTGGGATTCCCTACACTGTAGCTCTCTCTGTCGCTCCATCTGCATCTGTCTCTACCAAATCAGTTAGTTCTGCTACTCCTCATCGGGGATCCCATAGCAAATTCTAATCAAAGAGGTTGGGTACCTCAAGGATCCTACCCCTCCTCCTTGGGATGATCACTCCACATCGCCCCACCTCCTACCTGGAGGTATGGCTACATGTGATCTCTCAGCCCACCTAGCTCGAATTTTTTGCTTACTGGAGGTCTCTGTATGAGTAGATGTCTCTACCCGATCTCCTCTCATCTTCTCTAGTTGTGGCTTCTCCACAACCTCCTAAAGTTGTTGCACCAATCGTGGCTCCTCCACAATTGTCTAAGACTTCTTTTGGCACTGCATGTTGAGAGGCAATACACTCTCCCTCTCAACCACCAAGTCTTCATCGGTTCCCTTGCTGCTCAAGGCTTTGCATGCATCTTGAACCTCAAGAGCATATAGGTTCTTGACCTGTGAACCAATCTGCTTCACTTGTCTAGTGATGATATGTCTAGGGAAAACCTTTCCCTTACTGAAGACTACATCATAGCTTCTATCTTCCAACATCACGATTGACACCAACTGTCTCTTCAATCCTGGTACATACTTGACATCGGTCAAGGTAAGGCGAGCTCCATGCTCCCTCTAAAAAATAATCGTACCTACACTTGAGACACTATAATTTTCATCATTACCCATCACCATGAGTATCTGGAGATCTTTCTCCTCCAAAGTACTAAACAAACTCTTGTCACCGGTCATGTGGAAAGAAGCTCCACTATCAAGAAACTAGCCACTTCCCACCATGGATGAAACCATGCATGCAAAGAGTGTGAAATCCAACTTGAACTGTGAAGCAAGTGCCTCACCTTTAGATCCTTCCCTGGATCCCTTCTTGGATTTTCTCAGTGGACAACTTGTAACAAAATGGCCCACCTCATGACAACAAAAGCATCACACTTTTGCTTTGTCAAACTTCTTCCTACCATGGGAAGAACTGGACTCGGAAAGAGAAGCCTTCTCCTTCCCCTTCTTCACTTACTTGTTAAGGCACAATTCTCTTCATCCTCCATAGATGAAGAACCATCTCTAGTGCTCCGTCTAATCTCCTCCTGCATCAAATCCGAACATAGTCGTTCCCAATCTAGTAGTTTCTCTCTTCCATTAATTGAGTCCTGGTAGCTATGCCAGCTCTTAGGAAGTTTGAGGAGTGCAAGACTCACCATGTCATCATCAGCTGTCATGATCCCTACACTTTCAAGCTCATCCCTGCATGAGGTGAGCTTGTTTAGATACATAGAGATACATAGAGATCCTTTTCACACTTGATCTTTCGAAGTTTGTCCTTCAGTGCCAGCTTCCTCTGATCACTATTGTTCTGATAAATATCTTTCAATGTTTTCCACATCGAAAACAGAGTCTCCTTCCCATGGAGGCTCAAGACTATGTGATCTCGAACTCCCTCCAGGATGATTCTCCTAGCTCTATCCACACACATCCTCCATTCCACCAGTTGAGTAGCATCAGTCAGCTTCGAGACTTCTTGATCAATGAAGTCCTTAAGGCCATTATCTTCTAATACTACCTCCATGTGATCCTTCCAGGCTATATAATTCGAACTGCCATCAAGGGCATATTCGACTCTCAAACCATAGAATTCCATCAATGAAATAGATGTGATAAGAACTCAATTCAATATTTAGAAACCACAAACTTCAACTTCTCCCTTCTTGTATATTTTTCTTCCTTAATCACCTGTGCTCCGATACCATGTAGAATTTTCTCTAGAAATCAGCTAGCTCACTGATATCATGTAGAAATTTCACCTGCAGATCAAACTAATATATGCAATGTACTAAAGCATAATACTAGATCTACATCTACCATAAACTTTGCACAAGCTAATTGAACATGAGCAACATCAAGCATGAACACATATAACTGATAAGAAGGAATCAATCACACATAACATAGAAGAAGTTATCCGGAAAAAGCACCAGCCTAAAACCCCATCTCTGTATTATCAATCAAGTGGAAATCCTCAACAACATACAAAAAGAATCAGCTCAAAAGCTATCCTGCTCCCTCTGTACTCTGATGATGTAAGCTCACGGACTACCTAGGCCTGAATATATAGGCTACACAAGACCTCCAAGCTCCTATTTCCTTGCACAGTTTTGATTGGGGTCCAATGTCATAACATGTGTGAATTGGCCACATCATACTTGTTGTAACCTCAGGTCCAACTACACAATCCATAAGGAATAATATTCCTTCTGCATGCAAGGAATATTCACAAGGAATATCCTAGAAATTGATAGTACATTGTCCCTCCATCTGATCTCAACTAGGTCTTTTTCTAAATTGACATGCATGAGTTATCTAAGCTATAATATTCAGTTATCTGAAAAAACCAGTTGTTACATGCATGCAAGCATTAACAAACTGAATCTCATTAATTTAACAACTTGTTAAATTAATCTAACTGGACTTGACTCAGTTAATTGAGCCACCTAATTACAACTCATCCTCATCCTTTAACTGATGGTTAAATCCCTCAATCAAAGGAGAAATTGTTGCATGTGCTCACATAGACTTCAAGTTCATAATTCCTTAACTAATTAATTCTTGGAGAATTAATTAATTTATTTTCAAACAACTGTTAAGTTCAAATTCGAATTTTACTTCCTATGTTTAGTCCAAGGACTAACTAAAATAGGAATCCATCCTAAACTGCTAAAAATAGAATGTTATTTTTAGCACTTCCATTTTTCATTCCCTGTTGCTCAATCCATCACTGGTACCCAAACTGCTATTTATAGCAGTGCTATTTTTAGCACTTCTATTTTTAGCAATTTCTTGTTGCCATTTTCAACAATTGTCTTGTTTGTGGCTAGACCCTCTCCCTTGGGCTAGAGGGATTGACTCTATTTGCAGAGAGAATCTTCCTACTCCATAAATTGGTGACTCCATTGGGGACCCATCCCTTTGTTTGGATTGTTTTCAATTTCATGATTTGTGACAAATTTTCTCATTTCACTCTCTTTTGTAATTTGTAATTCAAGTCATCCACTGCTTTGATTCTTGAATTTAGAGTGACAGGTCTAGTTTTGGTATGTGAAATTTTTTATTTTTTCTTTGAATCCATCGATCAACGTTGTTAATTTTCTAACAATAGCATCAACCAACGCAAGTTCCTCTTGAACAGTCGCGCCACAACCCCTTTTGTCACTTGTTGCTAGTTAGACAGTTGCGTCGATGCCTGTAGGTTAAAATCAGGGTTTCTCTTAAATCATTCCCAGTGTGTCTTGTCCTCATAAATTTTGTTTCTTGGCTTGTTTGCCTTTATTCTCCCTGGCTATAATGCTTTGCGAGCTTGATTTGTTTTCTTGATTGGTTTGAGATTGCCTTACTTAATTTTTTGAGTTTTTGGATGGTTTATGTTCCTAGGGCATCTAGGTCATTGTCCATTCGCTTGTTTGTTTGCTCATCAAGTCAAGTTGTTGGTTTGCTTCTTCATGCATTTCGTTTTTCAGTCATCACATCTATTTTTCTTTGTTTTCAATTGAACAAGTGACAAAGTTTCATTTTCTCTTCTCTTGTTGAACATCTCTTTTCTGAGCATAAATCACATTGCTCATTTTGTTTCGGTTGAATCTTTGCATTTGGTTTGAAAGGAGTTATTTTTATCATGTTTTGCATTTGATTGATGTTTGGGTGTTTGGAAATATTCATTGAAATGTTTATGTGAAAGATCCATTTTAGAATTCCGTTGAAGAAATACATCATTCTAGTTTGATTAATTTATATGTTTCATTAAATAGCATCATGGAAAACTAGAATTATGTCATCATGAGCATTTGAAATGATAGGAAGAGCAAGAAGTGGAAATAATTTTCATTATTTTGTTTTGAAAAGCGAAGTAGTGAAGAGTCATCTTACTTTCATTTGCTTGTTTGTTGCATTGGTTGTTTTCTCTTCTCTCAATTAGTGTAATTATTCATCGAATTGAAAGGGTTTTGTCTCATATAGTTGCACATAAGAGTTTTTCAACTGACATCGATAGGGCCTAAAAATCGAGACTTAATTTCAAGAAAAACCTTTAAAATCTATTCAATTAACCTAAGGTGCATTTGAAACTAAATGCTCACATTTGGAGGTCTAGGCTAGAGACGTGTTCTGGCATCTTTAAACTTGGTAGTCATTGTTCACTTTGGTATTAGACAACACTAGTACAGACTTGTGCTCCGCATATTGTCGCGTATATAAAGGGAGATCCCACTAGGTTTTCAATCCTTTATTGATCCGGATTTAAACAGGAACACAAAAAAATATAGAGATAACCATATACACAAAGATGTAGCGGAAATAATGCTTCATTTCATTAAGAGAAAATACTGAAATATGCTTACAAACAGAGTTGGAAATAAACCAGCTAGGGCAATGGTAGCTTATCTCTGAGAAGAGATGTGGTGGCTACATGCCTCTGAACTGTGTTACAATG
>APFE031648307.1:255705-290094 GCA_000404065.3 Pinus taeda
GGTGTGGTGTAGTCGGTAGGCCCAACCGCTTCATGACCTCTGCTGAAATGAGGTTCTTTTGGCTCCCACTGTCAACAATGAATTGTAGCGGTGAACCCTTCACCCACATTTGTGAGTGGAAAAGACACTCCCCTTCCTCTAGATTTTCGGGCTCATTTATCTGGATCTTGGCAGTGGCAATAGTGGCACTAGGATCCGCATCAATGATCTGCTTCCCTTTGCCATTCCCCTTGTTGGGTTCTAGCTCAAGGTTGGAACATGCATCTGATTCGGAAGCCTTCAACTCGGCCACCAGCGACTGCTTGGTCTGACACTCACTTGCGTTATGAGTGGGACTCTTGTGGAACTCACACCACTTTCCTGTGTCCTTCTTCGGCTTCATGGGGTTTTTCTTTTCTTGCAGCTTCGACGGGTTGTCTTGGGTCACCCCGCCTTGGCTTTGTCCTTTGGGCTTCGGATTTGCAGATCCAAAGTCTCGCTTCTTTTGTTTGAACTTTTGCTCGATTTTGACAGTGTATCGGTATGTTGTTCCGAGTGAGGAGATGTTCAAGAACTCCATCTCTTCCTAGATGTATCTGTGTAGGCAGCCACGGTATTTGAGTACCAGATGCTGCTCAGAATCTTTGATACCCAACTGTGTGCGAAGGGTATGAAAAATGTTTGTGAACTCTGGCACATCTTGGTCTCGTCCCTGTTGCAATGTGGTCCATTTGATGTATTTGTCCTCATAGCTTTTGACAGGGTAGTACTGCTCCTTGATGGCGTCTCGGAATGAAACCCAAGTGGGTGCGGCTAAAAATAGTGAGCCTATGCTTTCATCCTTCTGCTCGGAGTAGGTTTCCCACCAGTCCTTGACGTGGGGGGCTGCTTTGAGAAGAGCGAAAAAAATATTTTCCCGACTCGAAAATTCATGAACATAAAAATACCCTTCTCGCAGATTTAACCATTTATCTACTGCATCTGTGTCTATTTGACCCTCGAAGATGGGGATTTCAAAATTCACTTGTACCTTAAACGGTGTGGCGTTTCCATAGTAGCTGTTGGAAGCCGATGCGTCGCCTCTAGGTAGCCGCTGAAGGATCTGCGCAAAGTTGTCCATCATCGTGTTCCTTTGTCGCTCGAGGGCTTCTTCGACCAAGATTTACCACATGGTTATACCTCTTTAGCTCAATTGGTTTCGAGCACTCAAAGTGCCTCATCATTATATCAGAATCCTATCTGATCTTCTACAACCATACCTACATTAGGTTCGTTCGTCCAGAACATGACTGATTGTATGAACTTCAGTCACTTCAGTTCTGGTTCAACCTACCATTCTGTCTCAACTTGTTTCGCCATTCCAACTGACTCTTCTAGTTCAACCGACGATCTTGATAAGTAAGGTTTCGGTAAGTTCTTCTACCCCTGCAATGAGTGGAGAGACCATGCCACTGCCTGGGGGGAACATATGAATATCTCTATGATGTCGAGCCAAACCAATGTGAGTGGATCACAAACTCACATGTTTGGAACAAATCAACCATTTTATGGTGTTATTCCTAACCCTGTTGATTTTTTCGAGTCAGGTAACATCCAATACCAGCAACCATACATGGCTTAGGTTTCATTCCAATCGGATTATGCTCCATATGGTTCACAAGCCTTGGCTACCCTACCTTACATTCCTCAAGTTGGACCTTATGTTCAGTCTAGCCAATCCACTGTGCCTGGTGGATATGGCCAGATTCCATTCGGGAACTATCCAAGAACTGTCCAGCTACCTTTGCAGAAACAGGGGAAACCTTCAACGTAGCAAGGGCAAGCATTGCAGTAGCTAAGACAATTGCTACAACTGGGAAACCTTTGCAACAGTCGCAGCAACCTTTGTAGCCGCAAACACAGTTTGTTCAGCAATCCTACCAACCTTCGTCCTTGCAAGGCCAACCTTTGCAGCAGCAGGAGAAACCTTTGCAGCAACCACAAGGTCAGCCTGTGTAGTAGAAAAGCCAATAGTTGTAGTAGCCATAAGCTCAACCTTTGCAGCAGCAAAGCCAGCTTTTGCAGCAGCATGTCATATATGCATATCAGCAAGGTCAGCCCGTTCAGGTCCAAGGCCAACCTTTGCAAGGTCAAGGTCAACCCTTGTAGTAGTAGGTGCAAAATCCTTATGTCCAGGGGAAGCAGGTTCAAAATCCTTATGTCCCGGAGCACTAGGTACAAAATCTGTATGTCCAGGGTCAACAATTTCAAAATCCTTACGTCCAAGGTCAACATGCTCAACAACCTTTTAATCCATATGCCTACCAATGGCCTATGGCAGGACAATATCACGTCTACCCAGGACAAAATTCTCCCTACGGGCAAGGTAACCTGCGATGGAGGAAAAATCAGATTCCATATGGACAAAATCCTCCACTGTGGGAGAAAAATCCTTACCAACAAGGATGGGTTCCTCAGTTTGGGTCTACTCAAAGACCCTAAATGCCTTTTAATACGCAATTGTCATTCTTGGCTACATTGGAACTATCGGATGTGTCAAGGCTCACTAATGATCCTATCCTTCATTCGCCTTATTGGCCTCCTCTTCCAACGAAATTTTCGAGTGATTTCCCCAAATTTGAGGGAAAAGCAAAGGAGGATCCACAAGCCCACATGATGACATATCACCTCTGGTGCTCCTCCAATTCTTACGTCGATGATTCCATCCGTCTTCGACTTTTTCAAAGAACCCTCACAGGGGCTACAGCAAAATGGTACATCGAATTGCCTCAAGGTACCTTGCAGTGACTTCAACACTCTCACTATCGCTTTTCTCACTCATTTCCAGTTGATGTTTCTCTATCAAACTAGTACCTATCTACTTACATCACTTAAGCAAGACATCACGATCCATATCTCTGATCACATCCATGAACGGAGACGTTAGGGTTGCCTAATCAAGTTTGAAATTGTTGATCAATTGCTGATATAATGGTTCACCAAATCATTCGTCGACCAAATTGCTATAGACAGAGCTATGGGTGGGTGTGTTTCAAAGGAGAAAGCCATTGCTCGTGCCTAGTATTTAGACCTTTTCTACTCACAATATGGCACTTTATATGAGATGTTACCCGATGCTCCAAGACCATCATCTGATCTGACAGCATCGAAGTCTCTAGCTACACCACCTGTTGATGGAGTGATTGGTTCCGTGTCTCAGACTCTCGCGAAATATTCTTCCAAGCAGAAATCAGTCTCGAACACAAATTCCAATGATGCCTCTAGAAATTCACCTAGTCCTGGTAAAACATTTGAGGCTCACGTTTTCCAGTCTATAGCAACGGACAAAACCTCTAAAGGTAAAAAGAATGGCAAAGGCAAGTCCAAATTGGATGCCCCAAAACAGGGCCCTCTTAAGTCTTCTGTTGGCAATGTTTCTCAAAGAAAGTCGAAGTATCCATGCCTCATCTGTGAGGAGGATCATTACACTAAAGATTATCCTCGACGATCTGAAGTTAGTAACTTTCTAAAAGGGATCCCATCTATCTTAAAAGAAACCTTTCCATCCCAACATACCCAAATGGTAGACCAGCCTCAGTCTTCCGCTCCCTTATGTTCCCAAGTCGTTATGATGAATACGCCTATAAATGTGGCTGCCAGATCGAAAGATTATCAAACCCAAACAGCAGGGAAAGAGAAAGAAAGTACCCCTTCCTCATCTATCCCATCTGTTAGCGCTTGAAATTCACCTAGGCTGAGATAGACAAACTCTCAAGGCTACATCAAACCATTTCACCTCGTAGCTAGCCCTACGAGGTATGAGAAGGCTCTCTCGGGTCAGATTCGGTAGATCTTTCAATATGATAAGATGACCAATTAGGATCAAAGATATTAGGCTAGTAAATTGATAAGGGGGGTTGATTTAAATATTTTTGGGTTTTTGGTGGCAATTGGAGGGAGTGCAATTCAGGGTGCGGGGATTGAGCACAGTTTTTGCAGGGGGATCTTTGGGGCAAGGTAGGAGTGAGCGCTGATGCCTTAATCTGAAATGGATGATCAGGGATGATAGAGAAGGAGCTAAAGAGGGAAAACAACCATTTGAATCCTCTCTAGACAGTAGAAAACATAAATTTTGAACAAACTAAAAAGCTGAGCATGTCAAAGCATGAATTCAAACTTTACCACTTCATCTGTCCAAATAGAAGAAAAAGAGAGATGTGGAATACATAAAAAAACTTACAAGAACATGTAGAGAACACACCATCAACACAACAATCCACAAGAATCCACAATGATGTCTGCAAAACCCTGGCCTTCCTTTTCTTTAAATTGCAGAGATAGATGTACAATATACAATAAAGCTTTCTCCCACAAAAGTCCAACCTTCCAACCTCTCAAAATGACTAAGAAAATACATAATATAGGCAATCTAACCTCTTCCCTTGCCTCTAGGGGTCGAGCTCATCCTTCTAGGAGCAGTTTGAACTAATTCCAAACTAAGCACTAGATAATAGGTCAGCTCAACCACTTGCCTCTATTACTTAGCTAACTGATTCATGCATTAATTATTCACTTTTTACATCAAGGAAGCTTCTAGAAGGGTAAAGAGAGATAAAATCTATCAAAGTGCCATTAAAATATTACATTTACCCATCATCTACAAGTAAAAATGGTCAACCATAGTCAAAACAGTGTTTTTTGACCAAAAAAGATCAATTTTGGCAAAGTTGTCTCTCACTGCCGCGCCCCTTTGCAGCAACTTTTGAGTGGGTTCCACTGGTCCAAATCAGGTGCACGATAGCTCATTGGAAAGCTTGGTCTGTCTACTTTCCATCCCAAGTGGAATTTCTTCATTTGGAGTTGTTTTTCCCCCTCAAAAACCATTTCTCCCAAGGTCACTTTCTGCAACTCAAAAAGTGGGCAGAAAGTCATTTTTTTGATGTATTTTGAGCTTTTGGAGGCTCAAATCTCAAAATCAGGCTTCTCCCAAGTATTGGTAACTTTTATCTTTGCATGCCCTTTCCAAAAATGCCAAGTTTTCAAAATTCTGAGCAGTCCTCCAAAATGGTCTCACCCGGGGTGAGACCATTCCACGGGAAAAACCTGTAATTGGCATAAAAAATTCACAAATGACAAAATTTTCTCCAAATTTCTTGAAATTTGGGATGGGAGTCCCCAATCAAGTACCATGCTCAATCAAAGAGGATTTGGCCAAAATTTGGAGTGGATCGGGTGTTTTCCTTCGTTTTTGTGTTTTGGCCAACCGTCCTTGGAGCACCTTCGTTCTCGCCGGTATTTTTGACATTTCTTTAAAACTATGACACCTGTGAAAACAATGAAGGAGTTTTTTCTTCCTTGGCATGTTGTGGACAAAAAACTCTCTCATTTTTCCAAAATTCATCTTTGACTGCTCTGAAACATCATTTGAGTGAAACTTGTCCCGATGTGTGAAACAAGGAATTCTGTCGAAATGAAGCGAAATGAAGGGGACAGGGGGTTTCTAAATTCTTGGGGAAATTTTTGGGAGTGGGGAGGGATGTTGGGGAGCAGGGGAAAGTGGAATATCAGAGATTGAATGAGGGGAAAGGGTCCAAAAGGGCAAAACACGGGCCCAACCTAGAAAATTGCCAGGTTGTAGCTAGAAACTAGGGTTTGTGCAAAAATGAGGATTTTGGGGGATCTGAGGGATGGGAAGTGTTTGATAAGGTACTTTAAGGATAGGGAAAGGTGTATGAACATCATGAAACAATTTTTGCCTAAGATTTGACCGTCCAAGAGAAATTGGCTTCAAAACCCTAGGAGAGGGAAATGAACTTGCCTAGGCACAACTGAAGCATGAACAAGATGTAAAATGACTCATTAGACACTGACATGATAATCAAAACCCTAGGAATGATGATAGAATCAGCGGAATGATGACATGGATGGGCCTTTTGGCAACTTTGAAAAGAGTGAGAGCAAACCCTAGACCTAATGCCTAGTGACCAAATTTTGCTTGAAGACTCACTGAAATGACAAAATTTGATCTTGACACTCTGAGACCACTTTGTAAGAGCATATTTGATCACTGGAGGAAGGCTGGAAAGACTGACACTAACAGGTCCCAAAGGAGCTTTCTAGTTAAAACTTGTCCTCTGTCCACGATGTTGCTAGGCCACCAGAGGAACCTCTTGCACTAATGGTCTTTCCTACATTTTTCCCCATTTTAATTTGTTGATCTCAAGGAGGGTTTCCCCTTCAATCTTAGTCTCTTGGAGCATGAGGATCTCAGGGGTTTCTATTTTCAAAAGATCTTTAACTGCTTCATCTTTCGAAGGGTTCCCCAAGCCTTTGCAATTCCAAGAGACTAGTTTCATTATTTAACAGGATTGGAGTGAGTTGATCCTCCCATAGGGGGTTTTGTTCCGGTGTTTCTCCCGATAGACATTTTAATGGTGGATTGGTTGCCTTGAATTTTTTTCCTCTCCACCTCTTCTTCCTTGGTTTCCTTGTGAGATTTTCTTCCAACTCGTTTAGAGGGTCTCGAATGTCTCATCTTCTGATGACCCAGAGGTTTCCGGGGGTTTTTTCCTTGTCATTTATGCATATGTAGATGAGGAGGAGGTTCCTTTTAGGGAGTCAAGTTGGGTTACTTCTATGTTCTTCTTTTCTGCTTCGAGTGAAGGAACTTGGCGTTGAATCTCCTATATCTGTGATTCTGGAATTTCAGTTGAAGTGCTAAGGGTTTCAAATGGGTTTATTGAGGTAGTTGTCTTTAGTTTTTCTCCTCTTCCTTCCATTTGAACCATTCCTGTTAAGGGAGCTTTAGACTCCATTAGTACCTCTTTCCCTTTATTCTTGTTACTCACCTTGGCCTGGACTGCTTTCTGCACCTGGGTCCATTTTTCTCCTTTCAACTTCTCTAGATCTTCCTCCTTTTCTTTTTGTAGTATCTTGCAAAATTCTCGTATTCATGGCAATGCCTGCATTTGTATTCTAACTCTTGGATATAAGACCAATCTACTATTGTTAACTTTATGGCTTCCGGTAACCCTATTTCCAAGTTGACTTCGACACATATTCTTTCACATGAATATTGATCCCTTCTCTCTGCTCTGTCTATGTATTTTACCAAGGTGTTACCAATCGTTTCTAGTGACTTCAGGTTCTAGCAATGCAATGGAAGATGAGGGAGACACACCCACACTAGAGCTACCTACAACACATCTTGTGTCGGATCGAAATCTGGTGACCATGAGTTTAGATACAGACCCTGAGGTCCCATGAAATATGTTCCATTCCTAAAGATGAGATTTATATCTTCTACTGAATCAAAAACAAAGACAAAAAATTCCTTACCAACCAGAAAATTTATGATGCCTTCTTTTACTAGTGGTCGCTAGTTCCTTTGTACCCACGCCTTGACAGCCTTGGGGGAAGGCCATAGCCCTGTAAATTGACCAATGAGCCCTCTTTCAGCTAAGTTCATAGCATATCTGCAAGAATCTTCAACGGGAAGGGCAACTGTGGGAATGATGTCAAGTTTCTTTACAAACTTGTGTTGAGTTTCCCTTGTTGGGTGTTTACTACTATCATTGATCAGCTTCCTGAAAGAAAAGATCTCTGCTGGAAGAGGTGAAGGAGGAGGGGCCTCGGGGCCCCCTCCTGGGGCCATGGCAATGAAGGGAGATACTCAGATCACACTAGGGGATGTTGCGCACGCGAAGCAAAGGTTTATTGAAAGTTTTAACATTTGATTCTCAGAGTATGTTTTGACTTAAGTAATATTGACATATTTTTTAGTCATAAGATTAATGAGATCTATATGTGTTCCCCTCTCCTCAACTTGGACATTTTTACTTGAAGACTTCAATGTCTCTATCTGGATAAGTTGTTCTATTATGTTTTCCATTGACTATTTTATATTGTTGGACTTCTTGACTTGTGCAAGTTATTTATGCCCATGATCTTTTACACAAGAAATTTATTTGTTTCTATCTGAGATAATTTCACCAAATTCTTTATGCATCATTGATATTAAATTTCAATTTCCTTAACACATTATTTTTTAGATTTCTTTAAAGTTTTCATGAAGGTATTATCAATTATGACTTCATTGCCATGTCCTAGAATATCATCAACTTCCTTTTATAGGAAACAACAAAAAAATTATAATCCATGTTTAACATGAAGCTACCCAATTCCTTAAACCAAGGTAAACCAAGAATTATGTCAACCTATTCTTTATACATAGTTGTAACATTGAATTGAGATATGTATTCATAATCATCAATTATTAATTGCAAGTCCTTAATTTCATATTGTCTCTTGTAAAATATCTTATGTTTTAAATATATTTAGCTCTAGAATTAATAATTCATTTTCCAAATGAATATTAATGTAATTTTCTTTGTTGTTCATGCTAATAACAATATAATATCTTTTTCTTGAATACATTTTTTAGTATAAGTAATCTACAACATGATAAAATTGAACAATCTTTATAAGAAAATCTACCTTCATCTTCAAATTATCGTTTATTTATTTTTATTTTTTCTAGTAATTATATTAAACTTCACTACTAGTACTTTTCCTTTTTTTATATAAAATAAATTCCACCCTTTTTTCTTTCTATTGATTCCCTATAACTCTTAAAATTACAGCCTTACACCTTTCCTTTAATTCAATGTATATATGCACACATAATCTTTCACTTATAAATACAAATTACATCCTTACCCATTTCCTTTAATTCAATGTATATATGGACACATAATCTTTCACTTATAAATACATTCAATTGCATCTTAAAGAATTTAATTTTTTTTTTTAACTTTTAAGTATAATATAGCTATAATGTTTTATTTCTTTGACAAATTTTCAATCAAGATTTTCAGAGAAGTAACCAAACTTATTATGTGCTTTTGAATATTAAGATAAAAAAAATTAATTAATTAATGTTTGATTGTGACTTACTTTAAAATGGTGGAACCTTTCAACTTCCATCATGTCTCCTTGAATACTTTTCATTGTGACAAGTAGATAAACAGTGACACCCTTAAACTACCACCATGTTTCTTTGAACACCTTTCACTGACTTAAGAAAATATGGCAGAAGTCTAAGTTTTATTGTTGTACAGTGGTACGATCTGAGGCAACAGTAATTACTATGCAGGAATGGGCATCTAACTCAGCAACAATAGTTATCATGCGAGGACGGGAGACTGAGATGGACGCAGAAGTGGTTATTGTGTGAGGAGAAGTGTCTAACATGGTAGTGGTGGTTACCGTGTGAGGACAAGAGACTGACATGGAGGCAGAAATGGTTACTATGTGAGGAGAAGGGTCTAACATGGTAGTGGTGGTTACCATGCGAGTACAAGGGTCTCACACAATGTCGCCCACAACAACTAGTCAACGGTGTTACAACATCGAGTGGGGTGGTCGAGTACAATATGTGAGATTTTTATTAAATTAAATTATATATATAATAGTATTTATATTCCTCTAAAAATTATCTTTTGTCCTATTTCCTTATTTATCTTCCATACACACACATATATATATATATATTCCCTTGATAATGGCTATAGGTCATTTTTTTAGATTTTTTTTTGTCAAAGACTTCATATTAAAGAAACCCCAAAAAATTTTGAGTATGTGGCTAAAATATTCTAAAAAAAATTGTAGCCAACATATAGATCAGATTAGCTCTAATAGCAAATGTGATAGCCAAACCTAGCTCACAGCTAAATAATCCAGAATACTTAGAATATTAAGTAATCCATTTAGGATAAGTAAATATATATTGAATAATGTATGAGCGAATAGATATTGTTCAATTACAAATGAGGGCCATGTGTAAATACTAGGGAGGACGTTGTTCCGTAAGATGTCATGTATTTTCATAGAGACATGTCCTCCCATGTGTTTATTCATTAACTATTAACTAATATTATTGATATTATTGATATATGTATGTTCATAACATGCGTGAGCTAATTACAGGATTGTGAATAAGCTGAAAAAATCAGAAAGTTGTTGAAAACATTACCAATACTAAGTGGGGGTGAATCTTTATTGGACACTTTGAACAATTGTTTAAAACTTCAATGAAAACATGCAAATAATAATTATCAACAACACATTAATTTATGCATGAAACTTATCTTAAATAGTTTCAATATTTACGAGTACCAACTTGAAGGAAGCAACAACCCCCTATTTTACTAGAACCTACTAAGAGGTACCAACCCACTAATTTACAAGCTTCAACCTGAAGGAAGCTACAACTCCCTTACCTTGCACCACCCTAGCACCCTTTCTTTAATAAAGAGAAATAAGGACTCATGTACCAGTGACATTTCCCTCTCACATACACTACATAAGAGAAAAAGCTACAACAGTACCTATTTTCCATTGTTGTTACATATCATACATTAATAAATAGACAAAACATATTCCAAAAGACATTCAAGATAGGCTCCCTCAATCCAAGTGATGTTGACTTCTTCCAATAACTGAAATTTCCCTTAAAAGGGCTCATTTTGCTCCAAATATGGATGTGGCTACCATTTTTCCAAGGTGTAGGCTTGTAATAGCCTGTGGCTAGTCCTAAAGAGGCCTCGACCCCTCCTCTTTCACCTCCAATACGGATATGCATTGCTCCTAAAAGTTGTGCCCTTTAAGAGAACCAACTCGACTTGTAATATAGTGATGAAGGACTCCAATCCAACCTTCCCTAAGGTTTTTTTTCTCCTCCCAAGAAATCAACCTCACAAGACAATCCTCAAAGTAGTCTACAACAAGCCTAAAATCATTTAAACATGTGCCAAAAATGTTCCCCATGAAAATTGCTTCATATTAATTCTTCTTCACTTCTAGATCCTGAGAATATGGTATTGAAGCTGCGTTTTATTGAATATCATGTGTATCTGGGTCATTGTCCCTGGTACGGGAGCTCAAGCTTAATCTTGATCTTTGTTTGAGGTAGCAAAGGTTGAACTGTGAAGCAAGGAAGTTGAATTTTACAAGGGGACTGAAGGCCCCTTCAAATTGGATCTGTAAAAATCTTCAAGCCTTAGGGAGCATTAGCTTCGTTCCATCCCTTTCTGGTAAAACCCTTGGGGATTTTTCTACTCCCTTCTAGTTCAGTTGGTAAACTTATATGTAACCATACATAATGAAGTTATTTTTTGAGTGAAATCTCTTATGTATTGGTCATATGATGATGTTTCATGTTTTGTTTTGATGCTCTGAATGTTTAAAGGAATCTAACTAATTGTGTAAAAAGAATGAAATACCCCCTATCATTTTCCAACAATTGGTTTCAGAGTAGGTCCTTCTTTGGAAGCTTAACCACTTGAAGGGAAATACGTAACATCCGAGATGGGTAAAGGAGTTGATTGGTGAGAAGCTTGTAGTCGAAGATAAGATAGTATTTGATCTGAAATAAGAGATAATTACTTCTCTAGTTGAGCTCGAAGGTGTAAGAAAAGGGAACAAGACTCTTCAAGAAGAAGTGAAACAGCGATCAGAACATTTACAAAATGTTGGAAACAGTTCTGAAGAAGTTTCATCTCTCAAACTCCAATTTGAGAAGGTTAAAAAAGGAGAGACAATGATAACGATCTTGTATAACGATCTTAGTTCAGAATCCAAAGATCTAAAGAAAAATAGAGAGCATAGGGACGTTGAATATGAACATGTGCATGATTAAATAAGTAGGCTAAGAAGGGAAATTGAAATGAAAGAGTAGATGGAAACATCATAAAAGGATCATGAACTTGATGAAGCAAATAAGGAAGTGGAACATCCCAAAAGCATGCTACAAGAAACAAACAATAAAGAAAGCACCTTGACAAGCCAACTCAAGGAAAGGCTAAATAAATTGAACAAGCATGATAGAAAACTTAGCAAGCAAATCACCTCCTTGAAGAGGGAACTTGAAGAAGCCAAAAGGATTGAGGATGTCGTAAGAAAGCAAATGAAGCATAAGGAAGAGGATTGCATGAAACGTGAACAGAAAATTGTCACCTTGAGAGCAAAAGTAGACAAGATGAATCGAAAATTGAGGAGTTCGTAGGCCTTGGATGACATTCTAAATTGCCAAAGATCACCACTTATCATGACAGGTCTTGGGTATGTTGGTGAGTCCTCATGCTGCAAGGATGAAAAATCCAAAGATGAAAATAAGTCACATGACGAATATGGAAAGAAGCCTCATGAAGAAAAGCCTTATGATGAAGTGAAGTCCAAAGTCAAAATGTTGCACAAGTCAATCAACACTGGAAGCTAGAAGATCAATGCCCCGAGGAGTCAAGTTAATGCATTCGAGATGCCAATCAAAGAAGATCATTCAAAAGTGGAGGGTATCAAGGCCTTGGATTTTCTCGAGGGACAGACACCTTTAGTAGAGAATCACCTTATACACCCAGGTATGCAAGCACATTTTATAGATATTTCTTTGCATGTTCTAACTATGGACATAGAGCTAGAGATTACAGGGAATATAGTGGGAGTAATGATAGTGTTGAAAAATGTAACTAGTGTTGGTCTTCATAATTGTACTTGAGTCTATTTGTCAAAAGAAAGAAAAAAATATTAAAATAAATTGACTTATTAAAGCATGGGTTTCATGTTTTGGTCAATAGTCAATAGGTCAAGCCTCCATTGTAGGCTTCTAAGATTATGTTTTGAGTCATTTTCATCATTATTCTATTTTAGATCCTTCTTGAGATTTGTGTGTGAAGAGATAAAAATATTATTGTATTGTATTGTCCCTCCTACATCAAGTTGGTCTAGGCTCCTTCAAGTCAGCCTCAAAAAGGGAAGCTTTGAACTATTATTTATACTCATGCATTCAACCTATTGAAATATACACATGTGATTCGATCTGCATTTAAGAAGTATATATGAAAGATGAAATGCTAGGTGGAGAACATATACTATGTCAAGAAGAGAAGAAATCCAAGAAAAGGTCTGAAGTCAATATTCTAATGCCTCAAATGCGAGTTTCTAAAATGTTACAGAACCGAAAAGGTGCAGGAGACTAAGAAATTACAAAAGAAGGAATAAAGGGACAAAAACCCTATTCATCATGATATCATCCTTGACTTGATATATAAAAGTGTGACATATTCATGGAAGGTTGACTTGATGGAGTGAAGGAGATCATTTGTCTTGGTCTTGGGTCCTGGTTATCTCAAATTTGATTTGAATCTACTAGTGGAAGAGTTTGATTAGGTTTTCCCCTTCATAGGGGTTGTGCCCTAGCTAAGTGCCTACATTTTGTGTTCTTTTGTTGTCATTGAAGTTTTGGAAATTGTCTTGATGATGAAAATGTAATAACAAAGAAGAAAAAGTAATAACTAATAAGAAGACATTATCAAGAAAAGGAGAAATCGAATTAATAAGAAGCCCTAAATAAGTTGCCCTAGATTTTTCAACATGGTATCAGAGCTTGGTTCATTGGCATAAGGACAACTAGAAGGTTAAAATAGTGATAGAGGGCTATTTCCCTTATATAGAGCTCCTAGAAGAAAATTTTGAGCAAGGAAGTTGGCATTCTGCGCATATCTACAAAGCCTATAACCTTGTGATTAGACCGCAGACTTGAGCAAGACAAGTAAAATAACTTAAAGAATATAGAATCATTGTTCGTAAAGATCGAAAGGCCTGATAAATATCCCATTCAAGGTCAAATTATTTGGTAGTAGTGAAGTTCTGGGAAAAAATATGAAGGTATGAAATCACCTTTCTAATCTAAGTATTATGTCACCTCAATGATTCAAAATATTCATAAGTCCATGCATTTTTGTGAATAATCACATCGAGAATAGAAAGACATTTGAAGGCTAGACAACTAACGAGAAAAAGGACCTACTACTAAGTTGATTGGAGTCATTGTAAGCATAACTAGAAGGACCAGCTTGATGCTTCAATCGTGAATACTTGTGCATATATATATAATACCAAGACCGAATTTTGAAGATCTGTTACAATCACCATATTTAGAACAATTTCGCAATCTTGTACCTTTAATATGCAGTGGTATAGAAGCCGAAAGGTTGTGATAAGAGGATGCATTCCTAAGACTAATAATTCAAGCATGAATAATAAGATAAAAGCTCTCTTATATCACACATTGAGTCATCTAAGAAATATATGATCAATAATCCAATTTAGAAGCTTGTTGGAATGAGCCTTGTTACAAAAGAAAAACTATAGTTATAATTCAATAGAAAGCAAACCATCTTGAAGTCATCACGTAAGTATTACTTTGCTTTGTTCTTTATATCTCAAATTTTAACAATATGTCTTTAGATTGCAAGGAGAGCAGTAAACTCAATAGAAGACAAACGTATGAGGTATGTATGATTGTTCACTTGAGTCAAACATAAAATGTCTAGGGTTTAAGTTATATGATTCTTGTATTGGCTAAGTCTTTCATTATAATGATGATATTTCTCTTGTTTTCTTTAAAAATCCCTAAACTCATGGTATCTAAGGCTGTAGGGTTATGACAAGCCTTTGCAATATTTTTGACATATTTATCTTTAGGGTGTGTAAATAATGAAAAACACTAGGTTATTAATGATTCTTGTCAAGAAAATATTGTAGATATATAAAAATGATCTTATGCAAAAGAAAACCTTTCTTACAAGAGATAAGTATTCTATTTTTCCGCAATATTGTTGCTAAGAAATTTTCTTTGGAAGGAAAAGTTTGCATGTTAAGAGGGAGCTTGTGATGAGCCTCATCATTGAGTAATTATATGGGCCTTAATTCACCTCCTAGCTAGTCAAATCAACTCTTCTCACAATTTATTACATGTTTTGATTATATTTTGTTTAATGAGATGAGTTAAAGTGAGATGTTATGCCTGGTGGACTAATATGCATTGAATGCAGGTTTGTAAGAGAAAAATCAAAGAATTTTGGCAAGTCTAAGGTTTGAAACTCAAATGGGACAAGGGAGAGAGATTGTAGGAAGTAAATCCTCTTCATTTACTCCTCCCCCATTCAAATATTCCTTCATTAATCACACCATCTTGGACTGCAATCGGCCAAGTCATGAAGATCAAAGGCAGCCGAGAAAGTGATAGACAAAGAGTTATTTCATCTCAAGTTTGGGAGCCGAGCCTCCCTAGATTTAAGGAAGTCGTTGGGGACTTCAGTTGTATAAGTAGAGAGGCCTAGAGCCTCATTAGGATTCGAATTTTTGTTGTAAAAACACTAGTTATTTTGGATCTCTAGATTTGTGGAAGACAATGATGTAATTTTCTGCTTTAATAATGAAAATGAGATTTTTCTTGGTCTAGCACTGAGTTAACTCAGAGGGATGAATCTTTTGGGTTAGGACCCAACCCTAGCACCAAAGGCTCCTCTTCTTGTATCTGTATGCTTGCCTTAGTTTCATAGATTCATGGTTAAATTGTCTCTAGAATTATTTCATTGCAAGTACTGTGGATTTGATTAGTTGTTTATTAGTTTGCTTCCATTTGTGATTTACTTCAGTAGCATGTTAAAAGGGTTAAAGGAGCACCACGAAGCTGTCAATAGGTTTCTTGGCCTCACCTCTTCCCTCAGGGATCATGATTTGAGGAAAAGACCCTTATGCAGCCCCAAAAAGACAGATTTATGTTTTCTCATAAGAGTTAGATTTCACTGTACTTGAACCGGCATTTGATCATTTTTGCAAGTGTAGGTTTTAATTTTCGTCTCTTCCATATTCAGTCTTTCAATAGATATCATCCATGATTCCATTTTATTCAGCAATTTTCCTCATGCATGAAGTAGACAGCTAGTTCATTAAATTCTACTTTTCTAGCTTGTTAGAATTCTTCTTGTTTACATGAGTTTTTGGAAATTATAAATGTTTGATGCAGAGAAAGTGCTTCAGAAATCTAAAGCGATCTCATAGTAGGCAACCACCTTCCAACTTCATCCATCCATAATCATTCCTTGCTTTCACCAAGATCTTCACCAATCTCATCATTTTACATTGAAATTCCTCCAAGCATGTTGAGTGAATCCAACCATCTCCTAACCTTGGTTTTTAGTTCTCAGTAATCCTAGGCATTTTCTCACTCCATTCCACCCATCCACCACCTTCCCTAAGCTTTCCATCACCTCCAGCAACCATCATTTTTCTCTCGGCTATATCATGTAGAAATACAGGGAATCCTGTAGGTTTCTAGTACATGTTGTAGGTTTTCCTGTAGTGGCCCGTTTTGAGGCCGAATTGAGGGAAAAATTCTATGAAGCCACACCAAGTCACCCAAGGGTCTCCCAAACCTTCCAAACATCTCCTAAACCTCCCAACCATCCACCAGCATCACTAAGCCACCTGCCACATCACCAAAAAGATTAGGGTTTATACTTGATTTTCTAGAAAAAGGAATAAAAAGAACAAAACAGAGTTATTTCAGTCCTTTGCATGCACAATAGTGATGTTTGATGTCTTGAATTTCCATTATTCAGATAGTAGCATTTCATACATGTTGGTTTGGCATTCTTGTAAAGCATAGTTTCTCAGAAGTTAGCTAGACAATGGTGTGTTTTTAGCATAGGATTTCAGTTATTTTCCTTATTTGTAGTAGACAAGCTTTCTTCTAGAGTAGATTTCCCTTTCTTTCATCAACAATCAAGCTTCTTTTGAATCCATAGAAGCCTGGCTTGAAAACCCTAGTGGTCTCTCGCCAGCTAAACAATGACAAAAGGCAAAACCATCACTTTTACTTGTGTATACAGCACTGTCACCTCCAAGTTTGTACGAACCCTGGGTTGATAAAGTAAAGTTGGTAGCTCTAGTAGTTGCAGCATTCTTGCTGCAATATTGGTGCTCATCAGCTTGCAACAAAATTATGGCATGATTCGAAAGGAGAAAGAAACTTTGTCAAGGTTTGTTAAAAGAACAACTCAAGGTATGTTTGATTTAATTTGTTACAGATCTTATTCAAAAGGTATAAATATTCTTCATTTGAAAATTATATCATTAACTCTCTCATGTCTAGGGTCTTGAATCATAGAGATTCTTGTTAGGGCTATTAATCTCTAGATTTAGTATACACTTATCACACTCTCTCTTTCCATTTTTTAATTTTGGGTGCAACCCTAATCTTTAGGGTTCATTGTAAAACCCTAGCCTTTCAATGCTTAGGGTATGCAAATGATGAAACCCTAGCCTACTTAGGGTTTGTTGATGAATTTTATAAACTATGATGAAATCCCACTCTCTTGATGTTTATGGTTTGTTGGTGTTATGAAACCCTAACCTTTTATGCTTTGTTGTCGATGTTTAGGTTATATGATAAAGCCCTAAATTTTAGGGTTTGGTGAATTAGGGTTTATGACAAAAACCCTTGCAATAGTCAATCCTATGAATGAAACCCTAGGTGTATGAACTTTTGGATAATTGAAACCCTAGTCTAGTCAAAATTGTTGTATATCTAATTTTGGAGTTTGATGTTTAAATCTAGGGTTTACGATAAAAACCCTGGTAAGATATTAATATAAGGTAATGAAATTCTAGTATTCTAACTTGATTATTGATGTTCATGATTTAGTTTTATTAAAGAAATCTAGGGTTTGTGACAAAACCCTAGTAGAGTTTGACATGAAATTCTAGAGCATAATATTGAAGCCCTAGATGTAAAATGTTATTGCTAACTTGACTTAGTTGTTGATATATAAAGGCTTTAAGTATCGATGATAGAATCTAAAGTTTGTGACAAAACCCTAGCAAAGTTGTTGAATTTCATAAAAGGATGCAACCCTTATTCATTGTGAACCTATCTAGGTTTAGGTTTTTTATGTCTAAAGCTTGATTGCTTTATAGTTGACTTCCATGCTTTTGTATATTTGTACTTGGTTATACTTGCTATTTCTAGGTACATAATATTCAAGATGTTGAAGATGTTCATAATTGATGATGAATTGATAATAATTATGAGCATGATGAATGAAGGGCGTGGTAAGATTGATGATGACATAAGAGATAAATAACATTGTTGCCATGATGTTCCTGAAGGAATGAAGCTTTGAAAGGTTGAAATTTCTCTAATGCTATGATAAAGAACTCATAAGAATAAAGTTGTTGATCTCCCTGAGTTGAGAGGGAGCTTGGATGAAGTGTGTATCTCCCTAGTTGAGAGGGAGGACATAATGTGACAACTACAATAAAAGCCTTGAAAAAAGAATGAAGATCATGGTTGAAGCATTACGGTTAGATACTCATGACTGACAAAGTTGTAAACAAGATGCTTTGGAAGCAATGCTAAGGCTGAGTTTGGTGTTGTTGTAGAAGTTATAAAAGAAAGCTTCCAACGAAAATGTGTTTGATGATGACTTAAGTAGCATTAGTATATTTGAGAATTTTGGAGGTTTGAGTTAACTTACATATATATATATATATATATATATATATAGAGAGAGAGAGAGAGAGAGAGTTTATTACCAATTGGGGTTGTGGCTGTGCAGGTTCTCTCTGTAAGAAGGTTGAAAGTTTGAAGCATGCTTGGACTGGTGGATATATCTGATTTAGTTAATAAGGAGAGATGAAGCTTCTTGGGGTGACAAGACGCTTGGTAGGACATCTGATCGGCTTGCAATGATGTCTAGATCTCGAAGTAGGGAGTGTGCCATTGGTCTTGGAGCTCTGACTTTGAATACGCACCTAGATCCCTGGGTTGGCGTTAGAGATAAAGCCTGATGGTACCTAGAGTGGCCAAAGCTTGGAACACACCTTACTCCCACCCAATTAGAATACCCTAGTCAGGTATCTAATTTGTAGCATTATATGTTTTGTGACTCTTCGTAGAACATATCATTTGAGATCTTCCTTGTACCTTTGTTTGTACGTAATTATGAATACATCCCTAGTTAAGAGGGAGTGTTGAAAAATGTAACTAGTGTCGGTCCTCATAATTGTACTTGAGTCATGATGTAATGTATTTTTCAAAAAGAAAGAGATTTTTTTTATTAAAAGAAATTAACTTATTAAAGCATGGGTTTCATGATTGGGTCAATGGTCAATAGGTCAAGTCTCCATTGTAGGCTTTTTGGATAATGCCTTGAGTCATTATCATCATTATTCTATTTTAGATCCTTATTGATATCTTTGTATCAAGAAAGAAAAATATTATTGTATTTTATTGTCCCTCCTCCATCAAGTCGACCTAATCTCCTTCAAGTCGGCCTCAAAGAAGATATGTTGACCTCAAAAAGGGAAGCTTCGAACTACTATTTTATACTCATACATTCGAATTATTGAAATATACACATATGTGATTTGATTTTCAGTTAAGAAGTATATATGAAGGACAAAATGCTAGAAGGAGAATATATATTATGTCAAGAAGAGAAGCAAGCCAAGCGAAGGTCTAAAGTCAATATTTGTATGCCTCAAATGTGATTTTCTAAAATGTTACAGGACCAAAAAGGTGCATGAGACCGAGAAATTGTAGAAGAAGGAATAGAGGGACTGAAACCTTGGTCAGCATGATATTATCCTTGACTTGATACGTGAAAGTGTGACTTACTCATCGAAGGTTGACTTGATGGAGTGAAGGAGGTCATTTGTCTTAGTCTTAGGTCCCGGTTATCTCAAATTTGATTTGAATATACTAGTGGAAGAGTTTGATTGGGTTTTCCCCTTCATAGGGGTTTTGCCCTAGCTGAGTGCCTACATTTTTTGTTCTCTTATTGTCTTTGAAGTTTTGGCAATTGTCTTGATGATGAAAATGTAATAATAAAGAAGAAAAAGTAATAACTAATCACGAGAAATTGTCAAGTAAAGGAAAAATCGAATTAATAAGAAGCCCTAAATAAGTTGCCCTAAATTTTTCAATGGAGAGAAGGTTTTATCAAAACCCTAGAGGGAGAGTTGAAAGAGTCCCATATGCCTATAACAATAGAATATTTTCTCTGGTTTTCAAACCAGAAGAAGAGTGCTACCTATGTCACAATTTTGGCCATTTTGCATGATATTGTAGAAGCAACTTGAAGTGAGTCTCACAAACCCAAGAAGGAAAAGTATTCACCAAGAAAGTAGGCAAGACCACTAGGGTCTGGCAAAGAAAACAAGTTTTACAATAAGTTCTCGCACAATTGGAAGACATGATGCAATGGGAGATCAACACATTGTCAGGGGGAGCTTGTGTAATGGAATAGATGATGCAGTAGGTAAGCGCATTGTCAGGGGGAGCTTGTTTAACGAAAGAAATGATGCAGCAAGTAAGCACATTGTTAGGGGGTGCTTGTGTAATGAAAGAGATGATGTAGCAAGAGAGCACATTGTCAAGGGGAGTCATATCAAATGAAGATATCGATGCATCAACCACCCCTTTCCATTGATATAAAAGGGGGAGAGAATCTTGGAAAGAAACGAACAAAAGAAGCATGAAGTCAAGAGGAGCTTATGCAGCTCGCTAGGTGATGATTGGTATGTTGACATCAATGACAAAGGCGGAGATTGTTGAGTTTGTTGTCAGTTATGTCAAAGCGGGTGCAAGCTATCGCCAATGATGTCCTTGGTATGTTGGCATGCATGGATGAGATGATGCATTGATAAAACCCTAATTCTAGGTTTATCCCTTGGAAGATGATCATACCCCGCACTTGTCTTGCACTTGTTGAAGATTTTTGAAGATGTAGATCAATGACTTTGTTTTGGAGACCATAATCATTGGATTCTCCTCATCATGTCAATTCCAATGGTATGTGGCTCATCACGAGGATCGTCACGGTTTGAGAGATATGTTTGTTTGAAGTTGAAGCCCTGCCTTGTGGTCAAAAGCCCCAACAAACAGATGATGTGGCAGTTTCTTATTAGCTGGAAACTCATGAGTTCAAAAGGAAGCCTCATTAAAAATTTATTTAGATATAATTTGACTTAATATTTCATTTAGGGCATCTTCAAATTCAATTAAATGTTGAAGTCAGCCTCATTTTTCTTGGGATTTTTGGACAACAAAATTAAAAATTAAAAATTTTCATTTCCCTCCATAGATTTTGCAAAGTCGGCATAATCAAGGCTCATTTTATCCTATAAGTAGAGATAATTTCCTCTTCATTTGGTGTATCACAGGCTGTCAAATATATTATGAAACATCTCGGCCTGGTGGAATAAAGCTTATATCTTAAGACGTCTAAAATTCTTTGTAGGAGCTTGGCGCTTGATATGACCACATTCACTAGAGGAGTCCTATTTCAAAATGTTGCCTTAGCATAAGGGTTTTGGGCTTATATATTTAGGCATGGGTTTCATTGGGGTTTAATTGTTTTTGTAGGTGAAGGTTGTACCCAAATCAAAAGATCAATGTTGTGGATTTTTGTTTATTCTGAAGCAGTTCTTGAGGGTTCTACTTAGCCTATACTTTTGTTTGAATTCCTTGAAAATCCACTTATCTGAAAAAGTTCACAATGTTTAAAGTGCACAAACATACACATACTTGAGGCAACCCATTTGTAAGGTTGATATCTTGAAGGGTTCTGTATTATAAACATGTTCTGAAGCAGTTCCATCATTCTTAATACACACCTAGAATAGTAGCCTAATATCATCATGTTTACTCCTTGTCTGTGGCCTAATTCTTGAGCAAAAATTTTGTTTGTAAGCTGGAATTTTAAGAGGGTTTGAATCTGTGACAATGTCATGGTGGAAGTTCCTATTGATTTTTCAAGGGTTTCGTTATATTTATATTATTGGACATTCATATAGTTAAGTTGAATCCTCCTATAATATGATTTCGTCCCCTTGAAGACTAAAACTGAAGCAACAAAGTAACCTTTCCATAATTTCTTCATTAGTGTTTTCTCATGTTGTATTTAAACAAACACTTGAAGTCTTTGACATCTTGTCTTGATACAAATCCTCTGAAGTTTGAAGCTTTCATCCTAGGGTATACGCTGGTCATTTTGGGCAGTTTTGAAGTAATTTAACTCTAGGATGAAAGATAAGTTTTGGTGCATTTTTGAAGGAGTTGCTTGGCCTCATACATAGCAACAATCTTTGTGGCGTGTATGTCCTATTCCACCGGAGCTATGGTCTACAAAATTCATTTTTGTAGCCCTAAATGAAGTATGCTTGTGGCCCCTTCTATAAGAAAGCTCTGAAGATCACACACAAAAGTTTGTCGATGGCACAATTTAAAACATGGAATTAATGGTTTTCTATTAATCAATAAACCAAGGTATGTTCAAGAGCTCCAAAGGTTTGAATCATATTTGAAGTTCTGTAAAGAGGGTCATGATCTCCTTTAATTCGTTGGGGTCCATCTTCCAAATCACATCTACAACATCTTGTCTTGAAGTCTTGGTAACATTGATCTTGAGACCACATCATAGTGCATCTAAAGTTCGACTTTGTGAAGCATCATCATTGTATTTAATTATATCTGTAGTAGGAGTATTTTGAAAAAATGTGTAAGTGACAATGTAAACAAACACAATGACAGTGAAGGCAAAATTTCTGCAATTCCAAAGGCAGATCCTTCTATAACTTATGTGACTCATAAGGGTTTATGAAGTAGTGCTTATACACCACATTGAAAGCATTATAAACAACAATATCAACTAAAAGAAAAGGTAGTGAAGGTTTGGAAAGTTGTTGGTTTGAGAACAGACTTGCCTTGTTGTTTTCTTACTACATTAGTTGTGAAACTTTCCAAACGGTCTATGGTTTGTAGGAAGAGTTTGAGTTTAAGGCCAATAATCATTATTGTAAGTATCATATATCTTGAAGGCATCAGTAGATAGCTTCGAAGAAGCCTCACCAACAAGCCATCTATAGTAGTATATATTTCTTAATAATTTGAGTAATAAGGTTGTGTAATCATTGGACCATAGTTACCAGACCTTCTATGCAGCAATGTGGGATCAGGAAAAGTTTGGCAACACCCACATGTACATCTTGATGTATATCCATCTGTGAATGTTGAAGCGACCGACAATATGACTCTCAAGATATAGAGGTCAAAGTTTAGGCTGATCCTTGACCTATCTCTGAGAGTAGAAGCAACAACTTGTTATTGATTAGAGTTGTATATTTCATATGGTTTACCTTATCATTGAATATTTATGATACTAAGGCCTTGGTAACTAGATTGTTGATATATACGACATGATAGATGTTGATTTATATTGCAGACAACGTTTTGTCAATAAAAAGGTTTTAAAATAATATTGTTGTAGAAGAATTGCATTGTAGAGACAGAGATTGTTGTTGTTGTTAGTTGTCATGTTGAAGCATAGGCCTATATGTTTTATGTATAATGCTATGGTTTAACAATAAGATGTGTTGAGCAAGCAGGTTTATTATTACTAATGTGAGAGAAGGATACTATTGTTGTTGAGCAGAGTGTAGTTGATGATGTCTTGAGTCAACAGAGGCATAGATGTTGTAGAGGCAGTGCTTGCGATTGTGACAGATGAGGAGCGGATTGTAGTGAAGCTAAGTTTTATTGAATATCATTTGTAGTTGGGTCATTATGCTTGGTATGGGAGCCCAAGCTTAGTCTTGATCTTGGTTTGAAGTAGCAGAAGTTGAAGTGTGAAGTAGGGAAGTTGAATTGTACAAGGGGACTGAAGACCCTTTCATATTGAATCTGTAAAACTCTTCAACCCTTAAGGAGCATGAGCTTCCTTCCAACCCTTGTTGGTAAAGCCCTTGGGGATTTTTCTACTTCCTTCCATTTCAGCTGGTAAACTTGTATAAACCATACATAATGAAGTTCTTTGTTGAGTGAAACCTCTTGTGTATTAATTGTATGATGTGGTGATGTTTCATGTTTTTTCTCTGACTGTTTAAAGGAATCTAACCACTTGTGTAGAAGAGTGGAAACATTGATTCACCCACCCCAACCCTACACCCACCCCCCCCCCCAGTATTTCCAATAGTTGACATCAATAGCAAAAGGGGAGATTGTAGGAGAAATTAATTGTTATTGATGACAAAGGCTATTCAAATGAAGATAAAATAAAATAGGCCTAAAGAAGACTTTAAGCCATTTCCAACGAGTATTTACTTGCCTCCTAAATCCTCCTTGTTGAAGAGAAATTGAATTTACAAATTGGAAAAAACATATTTCTTATCTATGTCAAGTCAACCTACATAAACATAAGTTGGCCCCTCTCAGTGCAACAGTGTTGATGGTTCAGTGATTAAACTCATTTAAATACAAGTCTTCTTTCCTCCAATTTGGTCATCAATTTGGTTAAGGAAGCAAAACGGAATTCAGAGTTGAGGAAGTAAGCAAAGAAGTTCATAACTCATGAACCTAGAAGCTCCTAAAGGAAGATTAGTTGGAGATTAATTATGGTCTTTGGATTAAGGCTTCTTGGAAGGTTTGTTTGATCAAATGTTGAAGAACTTTTGAGAAACCAGTGGAGCAGAACTTGGAGAGGTTGCATCAGAACTCAGCCTACAGACCTTGGCCTAATCACAGACTTAAATTCGAATTGCATTCTCATACTGTAGCAGCTTATCTTTGGACTATATTCAAAATGTAGCATTGCCACATTGAAAGCGGTATCAACTAGAAGAAAAGGCAGTGAAGGTTTGGACAGTTGTTGGTTTGAGAACAGACTTGCCTTCTTGTTTTCTTACTACATTAATTGTGAATGTCTCCAAATGGTCTAGGGTTTGCAGGAAGAGTTTGAGTTTAAGGCCAGTAATCATCATTGTAGGTATCATCTATCTTGAAGGCATCATTAGACAACTTGGAGGAAGCCTCGCCAACAAGGCATCTATAGTAGTATACATTGCTTGATAATTTGAGTAATAAAGTTGTGTAATCATTGGACCATAGTACCAGACCTTTTATGCAGTAGTGTGGAATCAAGAATAGTTTGGCAACACCCACATGTACATCTTCATGTATATCGAGTTGTGAATGTTGAAGCGATCGACAGTATGACTCTCAAGATATAGAGGGCAGAGTTTAGGTTGATCCTTGACCTATCTCTGAGAGTAGAAGCAACAACTTGTTATTGATCAAAGTTGTAGATTTCATATGGTTGACCTTATGATTGAATATTGATGATACTAAGGGTTTGATAACTAGATTGTTGATATATAAGACATGATTGATGTCGATTTATATTACAGGCAGGGTTCTGTTAGTAAAAAGGTTTTAGGTTTTAACATAACATTGTTGTGGAAGAATTGCATTGTAGAGACAGAGATTGTCATTGTTGTTAGTTGTTGTGTTGAAGCCCAGGGCTATATGTTTGATGTATAATGTCAGAGTTGAACAGTAAGATGTGTTGAGCATGCAGGGTTACTGTTACTAATGTGAGAGAAGGATACTATTGTTGTTGAGTAGAGTGTAGTTGATGATGTACTAAGTCAACAGAGAGGCATAGATGTTGTAGAGGCAGTACTTGTGATTATGACAGATGAGTAGCGGATTGTAGTGAAGCTAAGTTTTATTGAATATCATTTGTAGTTTGGCTACTATCCCTAGTATGGGAGCCCAAGCTTAGTCTTGATCTTCGTTTGAGGTAGCAAAAGTTGAAGTGTGAAGCAGGGAAATTGACTTGTACAAGGGGACTGAAGACCCTTTCATATTGGATCTATAAAACTTATTGAAATTTGATGACTAAAAAGTTTCCTGAAATCCCAACCCGGTTTTAGTTTCACCTTATCACTCCCATTCAGTTAAATTCCCTTTCCCATAAACATACATTCAAAATATAGAATTCTAGAAATGAAATTTTTAGATTAAAACACATGGGATAGTCAACACATGCTAAAAATAAATGTGGGCATAAACAGACCAACAACACACAATAAAATACACATATTTTTGGTCAACTTAGACCCAGGCAAAACCCCTTCAATCTTCTTCAAGGAAAACCTGTCAAAGAGCTCTTCAAATATATTTATCTCTCAAGTTCAGGGAAAATACATTTGTAGACAAAACAAAACAGTAAAATACAACTTATCTCTTCAGCGAAAAAATCCTTGAAAATTGTGTCCACTTTGCCTTGATTTTCATGCCCACTTGAAACTGAAAATTGTACGGTTACAAACTGTATGGACTAACTGTACGGATTCCATACGGACTGTATGGACTAACTGTACGGATTCCATACGGACTGTATGGATTTTTCAAAAAAATCTTTCTTTTTCTCAAAAACTTCTTTCGAACAGCGTGCAGCTCACAACATTAAATGGTGTTCGTATTGTACATTTTGTTGTCTTCTATGCCTTGATTTTCGTGCCCAACTTTGCCTAGAAATCACTCCTTCAGCTTGTTGCAACAAATTTCTCCTTTAGAAATTTTCTCCAACTCTTAGCCTTCTTTCTTCAATCTGCTCATGAATAATGAATGCAGTCTCTCTTTTATTTTCCCACTTTTGTTTCCCTAAATGACTTTTTGGCAACCCTAAGATCTAATGGCTCATATTCATTTAGATCAAGGGACGATAATAAATGTGCATATAATTCTCAATTTCTATATTTTAACTCACCCATTAAATAAAGTACCCACATTGTACTTTATGTCTAAAGTCACTTTTCACTTTATAATTTAACATTGACTTTATCACTTATTAAGTCACTTTCACTTTATAAAGTCACACTTTGGAAAAGAATTATTTTGGACACTTCTCCCTAGGTAGAGACTAACCCATGGGAAACCACTTGTCCAAGGTACACCAAAAATCAACACTCCCTCTTATTAAGGAAAGTGTTTCTCACCACACCCATCTTGTCCCTGAAATGGACATGCTTGCCTCTTGGAATGGACTTTGTGAGAACATCTCCCACTTGCTCATCTGTCGATATATACTCCAGCTTCACTGCCCCCTTCTAAACATAGTCCCTAATGAAATGACATCTGATGTCAATGTGTTTTGGCCTGTCATGAAACACTAGATTCTTCGTGAGCTTAATGCAACTCTGATTATCAAAGTGAATAATTGTCAATCTCAACTCTTGATCAAATAGGCCATATAACAACTTGCAAAGCCAAATGGCCTCACAACTAGCCTGGCTAGCAACCATATACTCAGCCTTAGAAGAGCTCAAAGCAACTGACTTTTTCTTTTGACTGAACCACGACACAACTGTCGAACCCAATCTGCAGCAACACCCTAAAGTGCTTTTCCTGTCAGAAGGACACCCTGCCCAATCTGAATCTGTGTAACCTGCCAACCTCACTCCATCTCCTCGCCTATAGTCCAAACCATAATCAACAGTCCCCTACACGTAGCGAAGAATTTGATTTGCAACTACCCAGTGCACCCTCCTGGGCTCAACCATGAACCGACTAAGCGTGTTCACTACAAAGCATATATCTGGCCTAGTGTTGACTAGATACATCAAGGACCCAATAAGTTGCCTATACAATGTGGGATCTACCAAACTAGAATCTGAAGCATGAAGCTTCTTCTATTTGGTGATCATAGGTGTAGACATGGGTCTATAGTCTTCCATGTGAAATTTGCTCAACACATCAACAGCATACTGCTCATGCCCCAGAAATTTATGCCCCTCCTCCTGCCACATCTCAAGCCCCAAAAGTAATGCATCAGCCCAATGTCCTTCATCTCGAACTCCATAGCAAGATCCTCCTTGCAACCACTAATCAGTCTCTCTTCCCCAGTAATGGACAAGTCATCAACATACAGCACAAGAATGAGTGGATCATCCCCTACAACAATGTAGTATAGGTTCAGATCTGCATCACTCTTCGTGAAACCCATCTGCTACAAGTAAGCATCAATCCTCAAATACCATGCTCTCGGAACTTGCTTGAGTCTGTAGAGTGCTGGCCTCAACTAAGATACATGGGTCTCCTGCCCAAGTACCTCAAATCCCTGTGGTTGCTTAACATATACCTTCTCCTCTATAAATTCATTCATAAATGTGGTCTTCATATCCATCTGATGGATTTGCCAACCCATTTCTATAGCAACAGAAATAAGGGACCGGATAGAAGTGTACCGAGCTACAAGAGTGAAGGTCTCATCATAGTCAACTCCCTCTATATGTGAGAACCCTCTAGCCACAAACCTTGCCTTGAACTTTTCAACGTTGCCATTTGCAACATGCTTGATCTTGTAGAGCCACCTGGAAGTCACAAATGACTATCTCTCAGGCCTAGGCACCACTTCCAAGACATTTTTCTTAATGATAGAGGCATACTCCTCCACCATAGCCTCTCTCCATACCTCCTGGATAGCATCCTCCTCATAGCTAGTAGGCTCAAAGTCAACAATGTTGGTATCCTTGGCTACATAACTGCAACACCACTCAGGTGGCACACTCTCCATGTTCATCCTCTTCGGAGGACCAATGGACTATGCTTCCTTCAAGGTGTCTTGAAGCCACTTGGGCCTCCTCTTCCCTGAAGAAGCTTCCCCATAGGGAACCTCATCCTCTGCACCCCAGTCTGGTGAACCTAAAGGTCTTCCAACTAACCCTGGTGTGTCTATACCAACACTTGTCCTCGAAGAACCAATATCACCACCTGTTCCTGTGTCAGCTGAAGTGCCATGTGAACTTTGTACCAGTGGACTCCCTAAAGAAGTGTTCAGTGAACTAGCCACTAGTGCCCCAGATGTCACTGACACTAAAGCACTTCCTGTACTAGTTGATCTAGAACCCTGAGATCATGCTCCCTGTATCTGACCTCCATGTTGAGGAGAAGTTTTTGACTCTCTAATCATACTCCTGTGATCTCTGATAGGCCCTCTCCTCCTCGAAATTCACATCCCTCCTAATCACCACTCTCCATTTAGAAGGAATGAAGATCTGATAGGCCTTCAAAGTCTCGTTGTAACCCATAAAGATACCATTCTCTGCCATGGGTTCCAGCTTTTTCCTCTGCTCTTTAGGGATATAAGAAAATGTGAGACATCGAAAGATACGAAGATGTCCCACATGAGGTTTCTCTCCAGTGGAAGTGTTCTCTGGAGTCATATTCCCCAATACTTTGTGAGGACTTATGTTTTGAAGATAAACAGCAGTATTGCAGGCCTCAGCCCACAAAAACAAAGGCAACCCTTGATCATGAATCATATCTCTAGCAGCCCTAATAATAGCTATGTTCTTCCTTTCAGACACCACATTCTGCGGGGGGTTGTAAGGAACTGTGAGCTCTCTCCTAATGCCCTCCTATGCACAGAATTCAGAAAACCCACCTTCGGTGTACTCACCACCATTGTCTGACCTCAAGACCATAATCTTCCTACCTGTCTGTTTTTCCACAACAGCTTTGAACTCTTTAAAGCGACTGAAGACCTCACCCTTAGTCTTCAGGAAATATATCCAAGTCCTCCTAGAGTAGTCATAAATGAATATAACATAATACTCATAACCACCCAAAGATACATGAGGCATACGACAACTAACATTAGTATGAATCAAGTCTAGTATACCTGTAGATTTGTCGTCACTCACTGGGATGGTAACTTGGTGTACTTGCCCAAAGCACACCCTCTGCAGAGCTCATAATGATCGACACTAAAATCAGGAACTCTAGTAGTGATCTCCCTCAGTACTCTCAAAGCTCCATGATGCATATGTGCCATCCTCCACTAGTGTGAGTTATACTAGATGTGCTACTCACCAATGCTCCTACCGACTAAAAACTAAACCGTTATAGCTTCCCAGAGCAAACTCCAATCACTTTAGCTGAAGTGATGGAAGCTCCCTTGAGATGCATCAATACCTACCCTCCTGAGAAAGTGATTTCAATCCCCTTCTCCTCCATAGCAGACATTGAAATCAAGTTCTTCTTCATCCCCAAAATATACAAAACATCCATGACCTTCAAAGGAGGAAAATACTCCCTCTCAAAGGTCACAGTCCCCACACCAACCGCTCTCACATTGTGGTCATCTCCTAGTACAATGTCAATATCAATTGCCCTCTCTGCAAGCTTTGAAAAGAACTCTTGTGCACCGTTCATATGGCGGGAAGCCCCGTTGTCTATGTACCACACATCGAATGATGTACTCCTACTAGATGTAGAAGTAATAAATGTAAAGTCCTTTCCAAACTATGAAGCAAACTACTCCACCTTTGTTGAAGTTGCAGTACCCTTCTTCCCCTTGTTCTTCCTCTCGAGACACGTAGTAGCATAGTGTCCCATCTTCCGACATGCCCAACATTTGACTTTGGACATATCTGTATCTTTCTTCTTCTTCTCATTTCTCTTAGCTCCATCTGATGAGGCCCCTTTGTTGGCCTTCCCTTTGTTCTTCCCCCTGACTGTCAAGGCTACATCCTCCTCATATGATATCTTCACCCCACCACTTCCAGTCTTCCATATCTCATGTTGCACACAATCATCCCAGATCTGTCCCAATTGGGAAGATTCTCCCTAGAGGTAACAGCGTCTCCAAAGACCTCCCAAGACTTAGGAAGTCTCGCTATAGCTATCCTGACTAACTCTGTGGGTGCAACTGCCTCACCAATAGTAGTCAAATCATCACGTACATGTTTGACCCTGCCAAGATAATGAACTACACTTTCAGCCTTTGTTATCCTGATGTTCTTCAATTGTTCTTTGAGTACCATCTTCCTACTCTCATTGGTACTTTGATAGAGAGTGGTTCTATGTGTTTCCTCTCACCTAAGGAACCACATGATCCTTCAAACTGTCCATCAAAATCATTTTTTCCTTTGCATTATTTTTTGTGAATTCGGCAAATTCATCTACAGCATTAGGAGGTACAACCACTTGCCGCAGTATGTCCCAAATTGTTGCCTCCTCAAACACTGTCTGAATTTTCCTTCCAAATAGATAGTTGGATATCCCATCCATTCTGTCCTCTATCCTTAAGAACATGGCCATGACTGATGTCCAAAATTTACAAAACCAAGAAAATGGAGAAATGAACTTCGCAGCACACCTCGTTGTCCCAAAGGTTCAGTCTGTGTGAAATTTCACCTTGCTGTCCCAAAATATCAGTTTGTTTGTTGTCCAAAAATTAAGTTTGTCATCCAAACCACTGTTTGTTGTCCCAAACTAATTTATGTTGTTCAAACTGCAATTTTCAGCTTGTAGCTCCGATACCATGTTGAAATTTGATGGCTAAAAATTTTCCTGCAATCCCAAACCAGTTTTAATTTCACCTTATCACTCCCATTCAGTTAAATGCCATTTCCCATAAACATACATTCAACATATAGAATTCTGGAAATGAAGTTTTCAAATTAAAACACATGGGACTATCAACACATGTTGAAAATAAATATGGACGTAAACAAACCAGCAACACATAAAAATACATAGATTTTTGGTCAACTTAGACCCAGGCAATACCCCTTCAATCTTCTCTAGGGAAAACCTATTAGAGAGCTCTTCAAATTTATTTATCTTTCAAGTTCAAGAAAAATACATTTGCAGACAAAACAAAACAACAAAATACAACTTATCTCTTCAACCCAAAACTCTTGAAAATTGTGCCCACTTTGCCTCAATCTCCATGCCCACTTGAAGCTGAAAATATGTGTATTGTACGGATATGCACTGTACTGTATGGATTATGTACTGCTGTAAGGACTATACGGATTTTTCAAAAAAAAATCTCGAAAACCTCTCCCGGACAGCATGCAGCTCACAATATTAAATGTTGTTAATATTGTACCTTCTGTTGTCTTCTATGCCTTGATTTCCATGCCCAGCTTTGGCCAGAAATCATTCATTCAGCGTGCTACAACAAATTTCCCCTTCGGAACTTTTCTCCGCCTCTCAGCCTCCTTTCTCCAATCTACTCATTAAGAATGAATGTAGTCTCTCTTTTCTTTTCCCCCTTTTGTTTCCCTAAATGACTTTTGGGCAACCCAAAGATATAATAGCTCAGATTCATTTAGATCAAGGGATGAGAATAAATGTGCATTTAATTCTCACTTTCTATTTTTTAACTCACCCATCAAATAAAATGCCCACATTGTACTTTATGTCTAAAGTCACTTTTCACTTTATAATTTAACATTGACTTTACCACTTATAAAGTCACACTTAGGAAAACAATTATTTTGGACACATTTCCCTAGGTAGAGACTAAATCATGGGAAACCACTTATCCAAGGTACATTAAAATCAACAAAACTCTTCAGGCCTTAAGGAGCATGAGCTTCCTTCCAACCCTTGCTGGTAAAGCCCTTGGGGAGTTTTCTACTTCCTTCCAGTTCAGTTGGTAAACTTGTATAAACCATACATAATGAAGTTCTTTGTTGAGTGAAATATCGTGTATTAATTGTATAATGTGGTGATGTTTCATGTTTTTTCTCTGAATGTTTAAAGGAATCTAACCAATTGTGTAAAAAGAGCGAAACATTAATTCACCCAACCCCACCCCCCTCCCCGTATTTCCAACAATGGACATCAATAGCAAAAGGGGAGATTGTAGAAAAAAATAATTGTTATTGACGACAAAGGTTATTTAAATGAAGATAAAAATCACATAGGCCTAAAGAAGACTTTAAGCCGTTTCCAATGACAATTTACTAGCCTCAACTCCTCGTTGAAGAGAAATTGAATTTACAAATTTGAAAATACATGCTTCTTATCTCTATGAAGTCGGCCTACATAAACATAAGTTGGCCCCTCAACTCAACAGTCCTGACGGTTCAGTGATTAAACTCGTATAAATACAAGTCTTCTTTCCTCCAATTCAGTCAAGGGAGTAAAAAGGAATTCAGAGTTGAGAAAATAAGCAAAGAGGTTCATAACTCATTAACCTAGAAGCTCCTAAAGGAAGATTAGCTGGAGATTAATTTTGGTCTTTGGATTGAGGCTTCTTGGAAGGTTTGTTTGATCAAATGTTGAAGCTTTTGAGCAACCATTGGAGCAGAACTCGAATAGATTGCACAAGAACTCATCCTACAAACCTCGGCCTGATCACAGACTTAAATTCGAAATGCATTCTCATACTATAGAAGCTTATCTTCGAATTGCACTCAAATTGTAGCATCACCACCGCTAGCTAATTCAGACTATAACCTTCTTTAATTCGGACCTGTGACTTCAAGCCCTCCTTTGTAATTTCAGACTTGTGACTTCAAGGTCTCTTTTGTGGAATTTTGGCCCTCTGATAGGAGGAAAACCTAAAACTTGGATTGTAGCTTGTTTGTAGTATTATGAACCTGAGTTTTTAACCTTGTTTATGAGAGCGAACCTTGGATCAAGAGCGGATTTTCATCAATCTATGAAGTGGCTTTGGATTAGTTTATGAACAAAGTTTACACTAGTTTGAGAGCAAACTTGGATTAAGGTTTTATCAAAGTTTGAAGTGCTTGTATAGATGACCATGATGATTCTTTGAAGCATTCGCTTTGTGGACATACTTGATGTTCTTTGAAGCAGTTTTGAAGATTTTTGTAATAGCATGTGAAGCACCTTTGGAGCAATTTGTGAAGAAGTTTATTGTACAAGTGTTGAAGTTATTTGGATGATGCTTTATTGAAGTTTAGGTCAGAGCCTTGAGAGAGACCATGTTGGAGTCTAGATTTATAGGAGATTGGAGTCCTCATTTTGACCAAGTTGGTGCTTGGATTTGTTGAGCGGATTGGAGTCCTCATTTTGACCAAGTTAGTGCTTGGATTTGTCGTAAGGATTGGAGTCCTCATTCAAGGTTTGAGCCTTGAAGTAGTAAGGGATTCTATTGCACAGGTTGGAGTCAGGTTTTTTGTAAAAGAGGATTAAGTCCTCACGATGTTCATCAATAATAATAAAAAATTTGATTTATTTCTGTTAAACAGACATGGTGAGGGAGAACATATGAGAAAGATAAAGCATGCAGTACATTTTTATTAACAATTTGATATACATTTATAGTACATTTGGAGACCGTTGGGATTCACATCCCAAGGTCCCTTGGACTACTTAGTCTGTTCGACTTCCACACTAACCCTTTAGGATTAGGTGTCCAACATTCCCCCCCTTAATCCGAAGGGTTATGTATGAGTCCAAGAAGAGAGCTGAAATACAAAATGTGCAAATATGCATGGCAGCACTAGGCTGAATGTGCTCTATGAAATGTTGGTATAAAGGGCGGTGGTTTAAGGATGACCACCAACACTGGAATGCTTAGTGCAATTCTCGGAACTCTTCCAAAACTGGCAAGAAGCTGAAGCTTCTGCTAGAGGAATTGCTCCTATTGATTTGAAGAGGGAAACCTTCAACCATGAAAGGGAGGTCTCACCCCGCATAAAAGGAGAACTTCAACCTGAAAAGGGAGGTCTCAATCTGTGATGGTTTAAGGATGACCAACAACTCTGGAATGCTTAATGCAATTCCTGGAACTCTTCCAAAGCTGGCAAGAAGCTAGAGTCTTCTGCTAGAGGAAGTGTTCTCAATTGTGTTCCTCGAACTCTTCCAAAACTGGCAAGAAGCTGAAGTCTTCTGCTAGAGGAAGTGTCCCAGATTGCCAACTGAAGGCATGTTCACGGGCATCTTTGTTTCTGGCTACAACTCTGAAACTGGTGTGG